>JAULKM010075173.1:0-27781 GCA_032355605.1 Rubia tinctorum
AAAATCAAGGGAGGAGAAAGTTCTTCACAATCAGAGGCGCGCATTTAGAAGTTGGTTGCAATTCAATATTTCATTATAACATCTTGGTTGCTTTATTCTCAAAGATTCTTACCATTTCTGAACAATATCCAAAATTGTGTGGTTTTTACAGCCTTGGAGAGTGAAAGTGCCAAGGCCCTTTTTGAATTTTCCCAACTAACTTCCTACTTTTCTTCAAGAACTTATCTCCATGTGTATGGTCAAGTTTAGTGCGATCCTAGACCATTGATCCAATGCGGTAATTTTACAAATCCCTAACTTGATGCATATCTCTCCGAATCCATTTTGATTTTTCACATATATGTTTTAGTATCATCTAATCAATGAATATGTTCATATAAAAAAATTAAATCTACCAAAGCTTTCAAATTCTGTGCAACGTTAAATAGTCGATAAACTATGATAATTTAATCAATCCATATAATGAAGTATATCTCACACAAATCCTTTTTTAAATTTTCACAACAAGTTTCCCACTTCTTCTAATTAATAAATACTTTTCCTTAACAAATTGTTCTCCATTTGTATCACTAGTGGAGTAGGGGTTATGAAAGGCGGTTCTATCAAATAACATAAGGCAATTCTGAGTGACTTCTCAAGCTCCACCTTTGATAATTATTTATTCAAAGAATGTTGTGACTTCCCCTTTAAAAAAATTCAATAATTTTGAGTAAGTATACAAACCCATAAATCCACCTATTGTCCCTGATGTTTTTAAATTCTTGCTAGAGGATTCATAATTACTAGTTTGATCATATTTTATATATATTTTTTGGAATGTACATTCTTTTAAAGTTATATATGGTATAAATTATTGGATAACTTGGAAAAAAATACTTTAATAAATTATTGATTATCAGTTCAAATACTAACATTTCTTGAGGCAAAAGAAGAATAAAAAAGTGAACCATCAGAAACCACGCTAGCTTCATTATATATTTAAAATTGGCAGGAAGATAAAGGAATATAAAAGTTCCAAAAGAAGAATAAGAACATAGAAAACCGACATACTTGAGAACAGAAGTTAAAGAAATTTTTTTAACTAAAATCTTTATAAAATCATCAACTTGGAATGCTTACAGAGGAGTAAAACACTACTACTCAAAGAAACATATGAAGAAGCATACAAAGCAGAATTATTCTTCCCTTTTGATTAGTACTAAGGGTATGCTTCTTTAAAGAAGTGTGGACCAGTATATAAAACTATTAAAACAAAACTTCTAAGAATCTATCCTTTCCCAACATCATTAAAGATAACAAACACCCCAAAATCAAGAAATGAATATTATTGTAAACCACTAGATCTTATAACTGGACCTTTGAACTAAAATGAAACAGCAAAATCCAACATTCCAAAACATCATAATGACAATTGCAAATGAAAAATAGGTGACAGTTACAAACAAAAATTTTTACTCTGTCCATGATGATAACGACATCATTTTAATTTTATCTTATGTTTTTTAAAACATAGTTCTAACTTTTTGCTATGGTGGTTTATCGGTCCAAAATCTAATTGGACCATATCAAAACCACTCTTGCGACACTAGTGTCGCATGAATCTCGCACGATGCTTACCTCGTGCAAATACATTTTGAATTTTTTAAAATAGATTCCGGCTTTTTTAAATAAATGAATGTTTTAATGTAAAACTTTTATATTTGTTAGTCAGGTCATGTTCAGTGTGATCTTAAACTGCTAATTAAGTACGATAACTTTACAATTCCATATAATGATGCACAATTCAGCAAAATCAGAGGAGGTGCCAGTTCTTCACAATCAAAGGCTCGAATTTAGAGGTTGGTTGCAATACTTTTTTTTATTATCACATTTTGGTTTCTTCATTCTCCAACATTGTAAACATTTATGAACACTATTATGAGTTGTGTGAATTTTATAGCCGTGGAGAGTGAAGTACATAGGTCGGCGCGGTAAAGTAAAAACTGTTTGAGGAGGAGGTGTTTGAGTTTGGTGTTGGAAGACCAGAATATATAAAGGCGAGCAAGCATGTATATTCCAGAAACCTGGTGATGCACGTCAATTAGTCAAGTCATGTTTAGTTTGATCTTAAACCGCTACTTTAGTAAAAAAAATTATAAATCCAAATAATGATGTATAATTCTTCAAAATCCAGGGAGGAGAAAATCCGTCACAAGTAGAGCAGCGCATTTAGAAGTTGGTTGCAATTCATTTGTTTGATTATCACATTTTGGTTGCTTCATTATCCAAGATTCTAAACATTTCTGAACAATATCCTAAATTTTATGGTTTTTGCAGCCTTGGAGAGTTAAAGTTCCAAGACCCTTTTTTAATTTTCCCAACTAACTTCCGACTTTTCTGTAAGATTATATCTCCATGTGTATGGTCAAGTATAGTGAAACCTAAGACCGTTGATTCAATACGGTAATTGTATAAATCCCTTACTTGATGCATATCTCTCCGAATCCATTTTCATTTTTCACAACTAGGTTTTAGCATCATCTAATTTATTGATTATTTTTCTATAAAAAAATTAAATCTACCAAAGCGTTCAAGTTTTGTGCAACAATTAATCGTCAATAAAATATGATAATTTAATAAATCCATATAATGATGTATATCTCACACAAATCCCTTTTTTAATTTTCACAACAAACTTCCCGCTTCTTCTAATTAATAAATACTTTTCCTTAACAACTTGTTCTCCATTTGTATCACTAGTTGGGTATGGGTTATTAAACGTGGTTTTATCGAATCACAAAAGGCAGTTCTAGGTGACTTCTCAAGCTCCACCTTTAATCATTATTTAATCATAGGATGTTGTGCCTTCTCCTGAAAAACTTCTTTGAAAAATTTTGAGTAAGTATACAAACCAATAAATCCACCTATTGACCCTCATGTTTTTAAATTCTTGCTAGAGGATCCCTAATTGCCAGTTTGATCATGTTTTACATTTTTTTTGGAAATGCACATTTTTTTGAAGTTTTATATGGTATAAATTTTTGAATAACTTAGAAAAGAAATCCTTTAATAAATTAATGATTATCAGTTCAAAAACAAACATTTATTGAGCAGAAAGAATAATAAAAATGTGAACCATCAGAAACCACGCTAGCTTCATTATATATTTAAAATTTGAGGGAAGATAAAGTAACATAAAAGTTCAAAAAAGAAGAATGAGAACATTGAAAACCGACCTACTTGACAGCAGAAGTTAAAGTGAAAAAGTTCCAGCTAAAAATATTTATAAAATCAATAACTTGGAATGTTTACTGAGGAGTAAAACACTTCTACTCAAAGAAACATATGAAGAAGCATATAAAGCAACATTATTCTTCCCTTTTTCATAGTACTAAGAGTATGCTTCTTTAAAGAAGAGTGGACCAGTATATAAAACTATTAAAACAAAACTTCTAAGAATCTAACCTTTACCAACATCATTAAACATAACAAACACACCAAAATCAAGAAATGAATATTATTTTAAACCACTAGATCTTATAACTGGATCTTTGAGCTAAAATGAAACAGCAAAATCCAACAAAGCAAAACATCATGATGAAAACTGCAAAAACATAAAATTGGTGACAGTTACAAATTAAAAATTCTACGCTCTCTATGATGACAACGACATCATTTTAATTTTATCTTATGTTTTTTAAAACTTAGTTCTAACTTATTGTTGTGGTGGTTCATTGGTCCAAAATCTAATTGGACCATATCAAAACCAATTCTAGCGACACTAGTGTCGCATGAATCTCGCATGATGCTCACCTCGTGCAAATACATTTTGAATTTTCTTAAATTGATCCCGTCTTCTTCAAATAAATGAATATTTTAATGTAAAACTTTTATCTCGATTAGTCAAGTCATGTTCAGTGTGATCTTAAATCACTAATTAGGTACGATAACTTTATAATTCTATATAATGATGCATAATTCTTCACAATCAGAAGAGGTGCTAGTTCTTCACAATCGAAGGCGCGAATTTAGAGGTTGGTTGCAATTCATTTGTTTTATTATCAAATTTTGGTTTCTTCATTCTCCATCATTGTAAACATTTCTGAACACTATTCTGAGTTGTGTGGTCTTGGTAGTTGTGGAGGGTGAAGTACACATGCCGGTGCCGGTAAAGAAAAACCTATTTGAGGAGGAGGTGTTTGAGTTTGGTGCTACAAGACTACAATATGCAGAGGCGAGCCAGCACGTATGAATCAGAAACCCGGTGATGCACTTCGATTAGTCAAGTCAAGTTCAGTTTGATCTCAAAACACTATTTTAGAACGAAAAATTTATAATTCCATCTAATGATGATAATTATGAAAAATCAAGGGAGGAGAAAGTTCTTCACAGTCAGAGGTGCGCATTTAGAAGTTTACTGCAATTCATTTGTTTCATTATCACATTTTCGTAGCTTCATTCTCCAAGATTCTAAACATTTCTGAACAATATCCTGAATTGTGTTTTTTTTTGCAGCCATGGAGAGTGAAAGTTCCAAGGCCCTTTTCAAATTTTCCAAGCTAACTTCCTACTTTTCTTTAAGAACTTTTCTCCATGTGCAAGGTCAAGTTTAGTGCGACCTTACAATGTTGATCCAATACCGTAATTTCAAAAAGCCCTAACTTGATGCATATCTCTCTGAATCCAATTTTATTTTTCACAACTAGGTTTCAGGATCATCTAATCAATGAATATATTTCTTTAAAAAATTTAAATATACCATAGAATTCAAGTTCTGTGCAAACTTAAATGGTTGATAAAATATGATAATTAAATAAATCCATATAATGAAGTATATCTCACGAAAATCCATTTTTAAATTTTCACAACTAGCTTTCCGCTTGTTCTAATTAATGAATACTTGTCCTTAACAAATAGTTCTCCATTTGTATCACTAGGGGAGATTTGGTTTATTAAAGGAGGTTCTATCAACTCATAGAAGGTAGTTCAAGGTGACTTCTCATGCTCCACCTTTGATCATTATTTAATCAACGGATATTTTTCCTTCTACTGAAAAACTTCTTCGAATAAGTTTTAGTAAGTATACAAACCCACAAATCCACTTATTGACCCTAATGTTTTTAAATTCTCGCTAGAGGATCCATAATTGCAAGATTGATCATGTTTTATATTTTATTTTGGAAATTCACAATCAGAGGTGCGCATTTAGAAGTTGGTTGCAATTCATTTGTTTGATTATCACCTTTTGGTTGCTACATTTTCCAAGATTCTAAACACTTCTAAACAATATCCTGAATTGTTTGCCTTTTGCAGTTTTGGAGAGTGAAGTACCAAGGCCCTTTTTGAATTTTCCCAACTAACTTCCTACTTTTCTTTAGGAACTCATCTCCATGTGTATGGTCAAGTTTAGTGCGATCTTAGACCGTTAATTCAATATGGTAATTTCATAAATCCCTAACTTTATGCATATCTCTCTGAATCCATTTTAAATTTTCACAACTAGAATTTAGCTTCATCTAATCAATGAATATTTTTCTTTAAAATATTTAAATCTACCAGTGCCTTCTAGTTCCGTTCAACCCTAAATCATCGATAAAATAGGATAATTTAATAAATCCATATAATGATGTATATCTCAGACAAATCCCTTTTTGAATTTTTACTGCAAGTGGAGAATGAGTTATCACTAGTGGAGTATGGGTTATTAAAAGCAGTTGTATCGAATCACAGAAGGTAGTTCTACGTGACTTCTCATGCTCCACCTTTGATCATTATTTAACCAGAGAATGGTGTACCTTCTCCTAAAAACCTTCTTTGAATAATTTTCTAGTAAGTATACAAACCCATAAATCCACCTATTGACCCTGATGTTTTTAAATTCTCGCTAGAGGATCCATAATTGCAAGTTTGATCATGTTTTTATTTTTTTGGAAATGCACATTCTTTTGAAGTTATATATGGTATAAATGATTTTATAACCAAAAATAAAATATTTTAATAAATTAATGATTATCAGTCCAAATACTAGCATTTCATGAGCAGAAAGAAGAATAAAAGAGTGAACCATCAGAAACCACGCTGGCTTCATTAAATATTTAAAATTTGCGGGAAGATAAAAGGAATATAAAAGTTCAAAAAAGAAGAATAAGAAGATAGTAAACTGACCTACGTGACAACAGAAGTTAAAGTGAAACAGTTTCAGCTAAAATCTTTATAAAATCATCAACTTGGAATGCTTACTGAGGAGTAAAACACTACTACTCAAAGAAACATATGAAGAAGCATATAAAGCAACATTATTCTTCCCTTTTTAATAATACTAAGAGTATGCTTCTTTAAAGAAGAGTGGACCAAAATATATAACTATCAAAACAAAACTTATGAGAATCTAACCTTTACAAGCATCACTAAAGATAACAAACACCCCAAAATCAAGAAATGAATATTATTTTAAAGCACTAGATCTTCTGACTGGACCTTTGAACTAAAATAAAATAGCAAAATCCAACAATCCAAAACAGTACGATGACAACTACCAACGAAAAATTGGTGACAATTACAAACAAAAAATTGTACTCTGTCCATAATGATAATGACACAATTTTCATTTTACCTTAAGTTTTTTAAAATTTTGTTCTAACTTAGTGCTATGGTGGTTCATCGGTCCGAAATATGAGATAACCAGATCAAAACCGATTCTTGCGACACTAGTATGCACGAATCTCGAACGATGCTTACCTCGTGCAAATCCATTTTGAATTTTCTTAAATAGATTCCAGATTCTACAAATAAATGAATATTTTTATCTAAAAAACTTATCTTGATTAGTCAAGTCATGTTCAGTGTATTCTTAAACCACTAATTAAATACGATAACTTTATAATTCCATATAATGATGCATAGTTCTTCACAATCTAAGGAGGTGTAAGTTCTTCACAATCAGAGGCATGCAGTTAGAGGTTGATTGTAGTTCATTTGTTTAATTATCACATTTGGGTTGCTTCAGTCTCCAACATTGTAAATATTTATGAACACTGTTCTGTTTTGTGTGGTTTTTGTATCCGTGGAGAGTCAAGTACACAGGCCGGCGCGGTAAAGCAAAAAATGTTTAAGGAGGAGGTGTTTGAGTTTTGTGCTAGAAGAACAGAATATGCAGAGTTGAGCCAATACATAAAAACCAGAAACCCGGTGATGCACGTTGATTAGTCAAGTCACATTCAGTTTGATCTTAAACCGCTACTTTTTTTACGAAAACTTTAAAATTCCAAATAATGATGTATAATTCTTCAAAATCAAAGGAGGATCAAGTTCTTCACAATTAGAGGTGGGCATTTGCAAGTCGGTTGCAATTAATTTGTATGATTATCACCTTTTGGTTGCTACATTTTCCAAGATTCTAAACATTTCTGAACAATATCCTGAATTATGTGGTTTTTCCGCCTTGGAGAATGAAGTGCCAAGGGCATTTTTTAATTTTCCCAACTAACTTCCTACTTTCCTTCAAGAATTTATCTCCATGTGTATGGTCAAGTTTAGTGTGACCTTAGACAATTAATTCAATACGGTAATTTCATAAATCCCTAACTTTATTCATATCTCTCCAATCCATTTTGAATTTTCACAACTAGAATTTAGCTTCATCTAATGAATGAATATTTTTCTTTAAAAAATTTAAATCTACCAGTGCCTTCTAGTTCTGTACAGCCTTGAATCATCGATAAAATAGGATAATTTAATAAATCCATATAATGAAGTATATCTCACACAAATCCCTTTTTGAATTTTCACAGCAAGTGGAGTATGGGTTATCACTAGTGGAGTATGGGTTATTAAAGGCGGTTTTAACGAATCACGGAAGCTAGGTCTGGGTGACTTCTCAAGCTCCACCTTTGATCATTTTTTTAATCAAAGAATGTTGTACCTTCCCCTAACAAACTTATTTGAATAATTTTAAGTAAGTATACAAACCCATAAATCCACCTATTGACCCTGATGTTTTAAATGCTCGCTAGAGGATCCATAATTGCCAGTTTGATCATGTTTTAATTTTTTTTGGAAATGCACATTCTTTTGAAGTTATATATGGTATAAATTATTGAATGACCTAGAAATAAAATCCTTTAATATATTAATGATTATCAGTCCAAATACTAGCATTTCTTGAGCAGACAGAATATAAAAAAGTGAACCATCAAAACCACGCTAGCTTCATTATATATTTAAAATTTGCGTGAAGATAAAGGAATATAAAAGTTCAAAAAAGAAGAATAATAACATAGAAAACCGACCCACTTGACAACAGAAGTTAAAGTGAAACAATTTCAGCTAAAAATATTTATAAAATCATCAACTAGGAATGCTTACTGAGGAGTAAAATACTACTACTGAATGAAACATATGAAGAAGCATATAAAGCAACATTATTCTTCCCTTTTTCATAGCACTAAGAGTATGCTTCTTTAAAAAAGAGTGGACCAGTATATATCCCTATTTAAACAAAACTTCTAAGAATCTAACCTTTACGAGCATCACTAAAGATAACAACACCCCAAAATAAAGAATTGAATATTATTTTAAACCACTAGATCTTCTGACTGGACCTTTGAACTAAAATAAAACATCAAAATTCAACAATCCAAAACAGCATGATTACAACTGCAAATGAAAAATTGGTGACAATTACAAACGAAAACTTGTACTCTGTTTATAATGATAACGACATCATTTTCATTTTACCTTAATTTTTTGAAAACTTAGTTCTAACTTATTGTTATGGTGGTTCATCGGTCCAAAATCTAATTGGACCAGATCAAAACCGTTGTGTCACTAGTGTCACACGAATTTCGCAACAACCTTACCTTGTGGAAATCCATTTTGAAATTTATGAAATAGCTTCCGGCTTCTTCAAATAAATGAATATTTTTTCTAAAATTTTTATATCGATTAGTCAAGTCATGTTCTGTGACATCTTAAACCGCTAATTAAGTACGATATCTTTATAATTCCATATAATGATGCATAATTCTTCACATTTTGGTTGCTTCAAAATTTAGTCAAGTCATGTTCAATGTGATCTTAAACAGCTATTTAAGTACGATAACTTTATAATTCCATATAATGATGTATAATTCTTCATAATCAGAGGAGGTGTAAGTTCTTCACAATCAGAGGTGCACATTTAGAGTTTGGTTGCAATTCATTTGTTTAATTCTCACATTTCAGTTGCTTCATTCTCCAACATGGTAAACACTTATGAACGCTTTTCTATTTTGTGTGGTTTTTGTTTCCGTGGCTAGTGAAGTACACAGGCCGGCGCGGTAAAGCAAAAACTCTTTGAAGTGGAGGTGTTTGAGTTTGGTGCTAGAAGACCAGAATATGTAGTGGAGGGCCCGCACGTATAATCGAGAAACCCAGTGATGCATATCGATAAGTCAAGTCATGTTTAGTTTGATCTTAAACCGCCACTTTAGTACAAAAAAAGTATAATTCCATATAATAATGTATAATTCTTCAAAATCAAGGGAGGAGAAATCTCTTCACAATCAGAGGCACACATTTAGAAGTTTGTTACAATTCATTTATTTGATTATCACATTTTGGTTGCTTCATTCACCAAGATTCTAAACATTTCTGAACAATATCCTGAATTGTGTGGTTTTTGCAGCCTTGGAGAGTGAAAGTGACAAGACCCCTTTTGAATTTTCCCAACTAACTTCATAATTTTCTTTAAGAACTTATCTTCACGTTTATGGTTAAATTTAGTGTGTTCTTAGACCGTTAATTCCATACGGTAATTTGATAAATCCCCAACTTGATGCATATCTCTCCGAATCCATTTTGATTTTTCACAACTAGGTTTTAGCATCATCTAATCAAGGAATATTTTTATTAAAAAATTTAAATCTACCAGAGCATTAAAGTTTTGTGCAACCTTAAATCGTCGATAAAATATGATAGTTAAGTAAATCCATATAATAATGTATATCTCACACAAATCCCTTTTTGAATTTTCACAACAAGCTTCCCGCTTCTTCCAATTGATAAATATTTTTCCTTAACAATTTGGTCTCCATTTGTATCACTAGTGGAGTATGGGTTATTAAAGGCGGTTTTATCGAATCACAGAAGGTAGTTCTAGGTGAGTTCTCAAGCTCCACCTTTTGTCATTATTTAATCAATGAATGTTGAGCCTTCTCCAGAAAAACTTCTTTGAATAATTCTGAGTAAGTATACAACCCCGTAAATCCACCTATTGAGCCTGATGTTTTTAAATTCTCGCTGGAGGATCCATGATTGCAAGTTTGATCATGTTTTTTTTATTATTATTGGAAATGCACATTATTTTGAAGTTATATATGGTATAAATTATTAAATAACTTGGAAAGAAAATCCTTTAATAAATTAATGATTATCAGTCCAAATAAAACATTTCTTGAGCAGAAAGAAGAATAAAAAAGTGAACCATCAGAAACCACGCTAGCTTTATTATATATTTAAAATTTGCAAGAAGATAAGGTAATATAAAAGTTCAAAAAAGAAGAATAAGAACACAAAGACTGACCTACTTGACAGCAGGAGTTAAAGTGAAAAAGTTTCAGCTAAAAATATTTATAAAATCATCAACTTGGAATGCTTACTAAGGAGTAAAACCCTACTACTCAAAGAAATATATGAATAAGCATATAAAGCAACATTATTCTTCCAATTTTCATACTACTAAGAGTATGATTCTTTAAAGAAGAGTGGACCAGTATATAAAACTATTAAAACAAAACTTCTAAGAATCTAACCTTTACCCACACCATTAACGATAACAAACACCCAAAAATAAAGAAATGAATATTATTTTAAACCACTAGATCTTATGAGTGGACCTTTGAACTAAAATGAAACAGCAAATTCCAACAATCCAAAACAGCATGATGACAACTGCAAACGAAAATTTGCTGACAATTACAAAAGAAAAATTGTACCCTATCCACCATGATTACGACATCATTTTAACTTTGCCTTATATTTTTTAAAAAATTAGTTTTAACTTCATGCTATTGTGGTTCATCGGTCCAAAATATAATTGTACCAGATAAAAATTGATTCTTGCGACACTAGTGTAGCACGAATCTTGCACGATGCTTACCTCGTGCAAATCCATTTTGAATTTTGATAATTAGATATCGAATTCTTCAAATAAATGAATATTTTAATCTAAAACTTTTACCACGATTAGTCAAGTCATGTTCAGCGTGATCTTAAACAGCTTATTAAGTACGATAACTTTATAATTCCATATAATAATGCATAATTCTTCATAATCAAAGAGGTGTAAGTTATTCACAATCAAAGGCGCACATTTAGAGGTTGGTTGCAATTCATTTGTTTGATTCTCACATTTCAGTTGCTTCATTCTCACATTTTAGTTGCTTCATTCTCACATTTTAGTTGCTTCATTCTCCAACATTGTAAACATTTATGAACACTGTTCTATTTTGTGTGGTTTTTGTATCCGTGGCGAGTGAATTACACAGGCTGGCGTGGTAAAGCAAAACCTGTTTGAGTTTGGTGCTAGAAGACCAGAATATGAAGAGGCAAGCTAGCACGTATAATCCAGAAACCCAGTAATGAACGTCGATAAGTCAAATCATGTTTAGTTTGATCTTAAACCGCTACTTTAGTACGAAAAAATTATAATTCCATATAATGATGTATAATTTTTAAAAAGCAATGGAGGAGAAAGTTCTTCACAATCAGAGGCGCACATTTAGAAGTTGGTTGCCATTCCTTTGTTTCATTATCACATCTTGGTTGCTTCAATCTCCAAGATTCTAAACATTTCAAAACAATATTCTAAATTGTGTGGTTTTTGCCACCTTGGAGAGTGAAAGTGCCAAAGCCCCTTTTGAATTTTCCCGACTAACTTCCTAATTTTCTTTAAGAACTTATCTTCACGTGTATGGTCAAGTTTAGTGCGATCTTATAGCGTTGATTAAGTACGGTAATTTTATAAATCCTTAACTTGATGCATATCTCTCCGAATCCATTTTGATTTTTCACAACTAGGTTTTAGCATCATCTAATCAATGAATATTTTTCCTTAAAAATTTAAATCTACCAGAGCGTTCAAGTTCTGTGCAACTTTAAATCTTCGATAAAATATGGAAGTTAAGTAAATCCATATAATAATGTATATCTCACACAAATCCCTTTTTTAATTTACACAACAAGCTTCCCGCTTCTTCCAAATAATAAATATTTTTCCTTAAAAACTCGTTCTCCATTTGTCTAGTGGAGTGTGGGTTATTAAAGGTGGTTTTATCGAATCACAGAAGGTAGTTCTAAGTTACTTCCCAAGCTCCACCTTTGATCATTATTTAATCAAAGAATTATGTGCCTTCTCCTGAAAAACTTCTCTGAATAATAAGTATACAAATCAATAAATCCACCTACTGAGCCTGATGTTTTTAAATTCTCGCTAGAGGATCCATAATTGCCAGTATGATCATGTTTTATTGTTATTATTGGAAATGCACATTATTTTAAAGTTATATATGGTATAAATTATTTAATAACTTGAAAAGAAAATCCTTTAATAAATTAATGATTATTAGTCCAAATACTAACATTTCTTAAGCAGAAATAAGAATAAAAAAGTGAACCATCAGAAACCATGCTAGCTTCATTATATATTTAAAATTTGCGGGAAGATAAAGTAATATAGAAGTTCAAAAAAGAAGAATAGGAACACAGAAGACCGACCTACTTGACAACAGAAGTTAAAGTGAAAAAGTTTCAACTAAAAATCTTTATAAAATCATCAACTTGGAATGCTTACTAAGGAGTAAAACCTTACTGCTCAAAGAAACATATGAAGAAGCATATAAAGCAACATTATTCTTCCATTTTTCATAGTACTAAGAGTATGCTTCTTTAAAGAAAAGTGGACCAGCACATAAAACTATTAAAACAAAACTTCTAAGAATCTAAGCTTAACCAACATGATTAATGATACAAACACCCCAAAATCAAGAAATGAATATTATTTAAACTACTAGATCTTTTGACCGGACCTTTGAACTAAAATAAAATAGCAAAATCCAAGAATCCAAAACATTATGATAGCAACTGCAAATGAAAAATTGGTTTTAATTACAAACGAAAAATTGCAATCCGTTCATAATGATAATATCATTTTCATTTTATCGCATGTTTTTTAAAACTTAGTTCTAACTTATTGCTGTGGTGGTTCATCTGTCCAAAATATAATTGGACCATATCAAAACCAACTCTCACGAATCTCGCACAATACTTACCCCATGCAAATCCATTATCTAAAACTTTTATCACGATTAGTTAAGTCATGTTCAGTGTTATCTTAAACCGCTGAATAAGTACGATAACTTTATAATTCCTTATAAGGATGAATAATTCTTCACAATCAAAGGCGCACATTTAGTGGTTGGTTCCAATTTATCTCTCTGAAGAATAAGAACATAAGAAACCGACCAACTTGATAACAGAAGTTAAAGTTAAATAGTTTTAGCTAACTGTTTTTGTAAAATCCTAAACTTGGAATGCTTACAGAAGAGTAACACACTACTACTCAAAGAAACAAATTAAGAAGCATATAAAGCAACATTATTCTTCTTTTTTCATAGTACTAAGAGTATGCTTTTTTAAAGAAGAGTGGACAAGTATATAAAACTATTAAAACAAAACTTCTAAGAATCTAACCTTTACCAACATCATTAAAGATAACAAACACCCCAAAAATCAAGAAATTAATATTATTTTAAACCACTAGATCTTATAACTGGACCTTTGAACTAAAATAAAACAGCATGATGACAACAATCCAAAATGGCATGATGACAACTGCAAATGAAAAATCGATGACACTTACAAATGAAGAATTGTACTCTATCCATAATGATAACGACATCATTTTAATTTTACCTTTTGTTTTTTTTTAAACTTAGCTCTAACTCATTGCTGTAGTGGTTCATAGTTCCAAAATATCATTGGACCATATCAAAACCGATTCTCGCGACACTAGTGTCACATGAATCTTGCACGATGCTTACCTCGTGCAAATTTATTTGAATTTTCTTAAATATATTCCGGCTTCTTCAAATAAATAAATATTTTTTTGTAAAACTTTTATCTCGATTAGTCAAGTCATGTTCTTCAGTGTGATCTTAAACCGCTAATTAAGTACGATAACTTTATAATTCCATATAATGATGCGTAATTCTTCACAATCAGAAAAGGTACAAGTTCTTCACAATCTGATGCACGCATTTAGAGGTTGGTGGCAATTCATTTTCTTGATTATCATATTTCGATTTCTTCATTCTCCAACATTGTAAATATTTTTGAACACTGTTCTGAGCTGTGTGGTTTTGGTAGTCGTGAAGAGTGAAGTACACAGGTGGGCACCGGTAAAGAAAAAAGTGTTTGAGGAAGAGGTGTTTGAGTTTGGTGCTAGAAGACCAGAATATGTAGAGGAGAGCCAGCGCGTAGGAACCTGCTGGTGATGCACGTCAATTAGTCAAGTCATGTTCAGTTTGATCTCAAACATCGATTAGTCAACTCATGTTCAGTTTAATCTCAAACCGCTACTTTATAATTCCATATAATGATGTATAATTCTTCAAAATCAAAGGAGTAGAATGTTCTTCAAAATTAGAGGCGCGCATTTAGAAGTTGATTGCAATTCATTTGTTTCATTATCACATTTTGGTTTCTTCATTCTCCAAAATTCTAAACATTTATGAACAATATCCTGAATTGAGTGGTTTTTGCAGTCTTGGAGAGTGAAGTGCCAAGGTACCTTTTGAATTTTCCCAACTAACTTCCTACTTTATTTTAAGAACTTATCTCCATGTGTATGGTCAAGTTTAGTGCGACCTTAGACCGTTGATTCAATACGACAATTTCATAAATACCTAACTTGATGCATATCTCTCCGAATCCATTTTAATTTTCACTAGTTAGTTTTTTCATCATCTAATCAATGAATATTTTTCTTGAAGAAATAAAAATCTTCAAAAGCATTCAATTTTAGTGTGTCCTTAGACCGTTAATTCAATACGGTAAATTTATAAATCCCCTAAATTGATGCATATCTCTTCGAATCCATTTTTATTTTTCACAACTAAGTTTTAGCATCATTAATCAATGAATATTTTTCTTTAAAAAATTTAAATCTACCAAAGCGCTCAAATACTGTGCAACCTCAAATCGTCGATAAAATATGTTTATTTAATAAATCCATATAATGATGTATATCTCACACAAATCCCTTTTTGAATTTTCACAACAAGCTTCCAGCTTCTTCTAACTAAAAAATATTTTTCCTTAACAACTAGTTTTCCATTTGTTTCATTAGTGGAGATGTGGGTTATTAAAGACGGTTCTATAAAATCACAGAAGGCAGTTCTAGGTGACTTCTCAAGCTCCACCTTTGATCATTATTTAATCGAAGGATGTTGTGCCTTCTCCTGAAAAAATTCTTTGAAATTTTTTGAGTAATTATACAAACCCATAAATCCACCTATCGACCCTGATGTTTTAAACTTCTCACTAGAGGATCTATAATTGCCAGTTTGATCATGTTTTGTTATTATTATTGGTAATGTACATTGTTTTGAAGTTATACATGGTATAATTTGGAAAGAAAATCCTTCAATAAATTAATGATTATTAGTCCAAATACTAACATTTCTTGAGCAGAAAAAAGAATAAAAAAAAGTGAACCATCAGAAACCACGCTAGCTTCATTAGATATTTAAAATTTGTGGGAAGATAAAGTAGTATTAAAGTTCAAAAAAGAAGAATAAGAACATAGAAGACCGACCTATTTGACAGCAAAAGTTAAAGTGAAAAGGTTTCAGCTAAAAATCTTTATAAAATCATCAACTTAGAATGCTTACTAAGGAGTAAAACCTACTACTCAAAGAAACATATGAAGAAGCATATAAAGCAACATTATTCTTCCATTTTTCATAGTACTAAGAGTATGCTTCTTTACAGAAAAGTGGACCAGTACATAAAAGTATTAAAACAAAACTTCTAAGAATCTAACCTTTACCCACATTAATAAAGATAACAAACACCCCAAAATCAAGAAATGAATATTCTTTTAAACCACTAGATCTTATGAGTGGACCTTTGAACTAAAACGAAACAGCAAATTCCAACAATCCAAAACAGCATGATGACAACTACAAACGAAAAATCGCTGACAATTACAAATGAAAAATTGTACCCTATCCATCATGATTACAACATCATTTTAAATTTGCCTTATATTTTTAAATTTAAGTTCTAACTTATTTCTATTGTGGCTCATTGGTAAAAAATATAATTGGACTAGCTAAAAACTGATTCTTGCGACACTAATGTCGCACGAATCTCGCACGATGCTTACCTCGTGCAAATCCATTTTGAATTTTGATAAATAGATTCCGGCTTCTTCAAATGAATGAATATTTTTATCTAAAACTTTTACCACGATTAGTCAAGTCATGTTCAGTGTGATCTTAAACAACTAATTAAGTACGATAACTTTATAATTCCATATATTGATGCATAATTCTTCATAATCAAAGGAGGTGTAAGTTCTTCACAATCAAAGGCGCACATTTAGAGGTTGGTTGAAATTCATTTGTTTGATTCTCACATTTCACTTGCTTCATTCTCCATCATTGTAAACACTTATGAACACTGTTCTATTTTTTGTGGTTTTGCATCCGTGGTGAGTGAAGTACAAAGGCCGGCGCAGTAAAACAAAAACTGTTTGAGGAGGAGGTGTTTGAGTTTGGTGCTAGAAGACCAGAATATGTAGAGGCGAGCCAGCATGTATAATCCAGAAACCTAGTGATGAACGTCGATATGTCAAGTCATGTTCAGGTTTATCTTAAACAGCTACTTTAGTACGAAACATTTATAATTCCATATAATAATGTATAATTCTTTAAAATCAAGGGAGGAGAAAGTTCTTCACAATCAGAGGCGCGCATTTAAAAGTTTGTTGCAATTCATTTGTTTGATTATCACATTTTGGTTGCTTCATTCTCCAAGATTCTAAACATTTCAGAACAATATCCTGAATTGTGTGGTTTTTGTCGCCTTGGAGAGTGAAAGTGCCAAGGCCCCTTTTGAATTTTTCCAACTAACTTCGTAATTTTGTTTAAGAACTTATCTTCTTGTTTATGGTCAAGTTTAGTGCGATCTTAGAGCGTTGATTCAGTACGGTAATTTTATAAATCCTTAACTTGATGTATATCTCTCCGAATCCATTTTGATTTTTCAAAACTAGGTTTTAGCATCATATAATCAATGAATATTTTTCATTTAAAAATTTAAATCTACCAACGTTCAAGTTCGGTGCAACCTTAAATCGTCGATAAAATATGGTAGTTAAGTGAATCCATATAATAATGTATATCTCACACAAATCCCTTTTTGAATTTTCACAACAAGCTTCCTGCTTCTTCTAATTAATAAATACTTTTCCTTAAAAACTAGTTCTCCATTTGTATCACTAGTGGAGTGTGGGTTATTAAAGGTGGTTTTATCGAATCACAGAAGGTAGTTCTAGGTTACTTCCCAAGCTCCACCTTTGATCATTATTTAATCAAAGAATGTTGTGCCTTCTCCTGAAAAACTTCTTTGAATAATTTTGAGTAAGTATACAAACCCATAAATACACCTACTGAGCCTGATGTTTTTAAATTCTCGCTAGAGGATCCATAATTGCCAGTTTGATCATGTTTTATTATTATTATTGTAAATGCACATTCTTTTGAAGTTATATATGGTATAAATTATTGAATAACTTGGAAAGAAAATCCTTTAATAAATTAATGATTATCAGTCCAAATACTAACATTCCTGGGCAGAAAGAAGAATAAAATAGTGAACCATTAGATACCATGCTAGCGTCATTATATATTTAAAATTTGTGGGAAGATAAAGTACTATAAAAGTTCAAAAAAAAAGAATAAGAACATAGAAGACCGACCTACTTGACAGCAAGGGTTAAAGTGAAAAAGTTTCAGCTAAAAATCTTTATAAAATCATCAACTTGGAATGCTTACTAAGGAGTAAAACCCTACTACTCAAAGAAACATATGAAGAAGCATATAAAGCAACATTATTCTTCCATTTTTCATAGTACTAAGAGTATGCTTCTTTAAAGAAAAGTGGACCAGTACATAAAACTATTAAAACAAAACTTCTAAGAATATAAGCTTTACCAACATCATTAAAGATAACAAACGCCCCAAAATCAAGAAATGAGTATTATTTAAACCAATTGATCTTCTGACTGGACCTTTGAATTAAAATAAAACAGTAAAATCCAACAATCGAAAATATTATGATAACAACTACAAATGAAAAATTGGTGATAATTAAAAATGAAAAATTGCAATCCGTCCATAATGATAACATCATTTTCATTTTATCTCATGTTTTTTAAAACTTAGTTCTAACTTATTGCTATGGTGGTTCATCGTTCCAAAATATAATTGGACCAGATCAAAATCGATTCTCAGGAATCTCGCATGATTCTTACACCATGCAAATCCATTTTGAATTTTCATAAATATATTTCATCTTCTTCAAATAAATAAATATTATTATCTAAAACTTTTATCACAATTAGTTAAGTCATGTTCAGTGTGATCTTAAGCTGCTAATTAAGTACGATAACTTTTATAATTCCATATAATGATGAATAATTCTTCACAATCAGATGAGGTGTAAGTTCTTGACAATCAGAGGCGCACATTTAGAGGTTGGTTGCAATTTTTTTGTTTGATTCTCACATTTCAGTTTCTTCATTCTCCAACATCGTAAACATTTATGAACACTGTTCTGTTTTGTGTGTTTTTGTATCAGTGGCGAGTGAAGTACACAAGCCGGCGCGGTAAAGCAAAAACTGCTAGAGGAGAAGGTTTTTGAGTTTGGTGCTAGAAGAACAGAATATGTAGAGGTGAGCCCAATGTATAATCTAGAAACCTGGTTATGCATGTCGATAAGTCAAGTCATGTTTAGTTTGATTTTAAACCGCTACTTTAGTACGAAAAATTTATAATTCCATAAAATAATGTATAATTCTTCATAATCAAGGGAGGAAATTGTTCTTCACAATCAGAGGTGTGCATTTAGAAGTTTGTTGCAATTCATTTGTTTGATTATCACATTTTGGTTGCTTCATTCTCCAAGATTCTAAACATTTTTGAACAATATCCTGAATTGGGTGGTTTTTGTAGCCTTGGAGAGTGAAAGTGCCAAGGCCCATTTTGAATTTTCCCAACTGATTTCCTACTTTTCTTTAAGAACTTACCTCTATGTGTATGGTCAAGTTTAGTGCGACCATAGACAGTTGTTCAATACAGTAATTTTATAAATCCCGAACTTGATGCATATCTCTCTAAGTCCATTTTGATTTTTCACGACTAGGTTTTAGCATTATCTAGTCAATGATTATTTTTCCTTAAAAAAATTAAATCTTCCAGAGCGTTCAAGTTCTGTGCAACCTTAAATTGTTGATAAAATATAATAGTTAAATAAATCCATATAATAATGTATATCTCACACAAATCCCTTTTGAATTTTCACAACAAGCTTCCCGCTTCTTCTAATTAATAAATAATTTTCCTTAACAACATGTTCTCCATTTGTATCACTAGTGGAGTATGGGTTATTAAAGGTGGTTCTATCAAATCACATAAGGTAGTTCTAGGTGACTTCTCAAGCTCCACCTTTGATCATTATTTAATCAAAGGATGATGTGCCTTCTCCTGAAAAATTCTTTGAATAATTTTGAGTAATTATACAAACCTGTAAATCCAACTATTGACCCTGATGTTTTTAAATTCTCGCTAGAGGATCCATAATTGCAAGTTTGATGATGTTTATAATTTTTTTGGAAATGCACATTATTTGAAGTTATATATGGTATAAGTTATTGAATAACCTAGAAAAAAAATCAATTAATAAAATAATGAGTATCAGTCCAAATACTAAAATTTCTTGAGCAGAAAGAAGAATAAAAAAGTGAACCATCAAAGACCACACTAGCTTCATTATATATTTAAAATTTACGGAAAGATAAAGAAATGTGAAAGTTCAAAAAGAAGAATAAGAACATAAAAAACCGACCAACTTGACAACAAAAGTTCAAGTAAAACAATTTTAGTTAAAAATCTTTGTAAAACCCTCAATGCTTACAGAGGAGTAAAACACTACTACTCAAAGAAACAAATTAAGAAGCATATAAAGCAACATTATTCTTCATTTTTTCATAGTACTAAGAGTATGCTTCTTTAAAGAAGAGTGGACCAGTATATAAAACCATTAAAACATAACTTCTGAGAATCTAACATTTACCAACATCATTAAAGATAACGAAAACCCCAAAATTAAGAAATGAATATATTTTTTTGAACCACTAGATCTTATAACTGGATCTTTGAACTAAAATAAAACAGCATGATGACAACAATCCAAAATGGCATGATGACAACGGCAAACGAAAATTGGTGACACTTACAAACGAAAAATTGTACTCTGTCCATAATGATAACGATATCATTTTAATTTTACCTTTTGTTTTTTTAAAACTTAGTTCTAACTCATTGCTATGGTGGTTCATCGTTCCAAAATATCATTGGACCATATCAAAATCGATTCTCGCAACACTAGTGTCGCACGAATCTTGCACGATGCTTACCTCGGGCAAATTTATTTGAATTTTCTTAAATATATTCCGGCTTCTTCAAATAATTGAATATTTTTGTGTAAAACTTTTATCTCGATTAGTCAAGTCATGTTCTTCAATGTGATCTTAAACTGCTAATTAAGTACGATGACTTTATAATTCCATATAATGATGCATAATTCTTCACAATCAGAGGAGGTGCAAGTTCTTCACAATCAGAGGCGCACATTTAGAGGTTGGCGGAAATTCATTTGCCTGATTATCATATTTCGGTTTCTTCATTTTCCAACATTGTAAATATTTCTGAACACTGTTTAGAGCTGTGTGGTTTTGGTAGGCGTGAAGAGTGAAGTACACAGGCCGGCGCCGGTAAAGAAAAAAGTGTTTGAGGAAGTGGTGTTTGAGTTTGGTGCTAGAAGACCAGAATATGTAGGGAAGAGCCAGCGCATATGAACTAGCCGGTGATGCACGTATATTAGTTAAGTCATGTTCAGTTTGATCTCAAACGTCTATTAGTCAAGTCATGTTCAGTTTGAATTCAAACCGCTACTTTATAATTCCATATAATGATGTATAATTATTCAAAATCAAAGGAGTAGAATGTTCTTCAAAATCAGAGGCGCGCATTTAGAAGTTGGTTGCAATTCATTTGTTTCATTATCACATTTTAGTTTCTTCATTCTCCAAAATTCTAAACATTTATGAACAATATCCTGAATTGAGTGGTATTTGCAGCCTTGGACAGTGAAGTGCCAAGGTCCTTTTTGAATTTCCCAACAAACTTCCTAATTTTTTTAAGAACTTATCTACATGTTTATGGTCAAGTTTAGTGCGACCTCAGACCGTTGATTCAATGCGATAATTTCATAAATCCCTAAGTTGATGCATATCTCTCCAAATCCATTTTGATCATCTAGAAAATGAATTTTTTTCTTTAAGAAATAAAAAATTTCAAAAGCGTTTAAGTTTAGTGCGACCTTAGATCGTTAATTCAATATGGTAATTTTACAAATCCCTAAATTGTTGCATATCTCTTCGAATCCATTTTGATTTTTCACAACTATGTTTTACCATCATTAATCAATGAATATTTTTCTTTTAAAAAATTTAATCTACCAAAGCGCTCAAGTTCTGTGCAACCTCAAATCGTCGATAAAATATGATAATTTAATAAATCCATATAATGATGTATATCTTACACAAATCCCTTTTTGAATTTTCACAACTAGCTTCCAGCTTCTTCTAAATAATAAATACTTTTCCTTAACAACTAGTTCTCCATTTGTTTCACTAGTGGAGATATGGGTTATTATATGCGGTTCTATAAAATCAGAGAAGGCAGTTCTAGGTGACTTCTCAAGCTCCACCTTTGATCATTATTTAATCAAAGGATGTTGTGCCTTCTCCTGAAAAACTTCTTTGAATTTTTTTGAGTATGTATACAAACCCATAAATCCACCATATAACCCTGATGTTTTTAAATTCTCGGTAGATGATCCATAATTCCCAGTTCGATCATGTTTTATATTGTTTTTGGAAATGCACATTGTTTTGAAGTTATATATGGTATAAATTATTGAATAACTTAAAAAGGAAATCCTTTAATAAATTAATGATAATCATTCCAAATACTAACATTTCTTGAGCCGAAAGAAGAATAAACAAGTGAACCATCAGAAACCTCGCTAGCTTCATTATATATTTAAAATTTGCGGTAAAATAAAGAAATATAAAAGTTCAAAAAAGAAGAATAAGAACATAGAAAACCGACCTACTTGACAACAGAAGTTAAAGTTAAACAGTTTAAACTAAAAATCTTTATAAAATTATCAACTTGGAAGACTTACTGAGGAGTAAAACACTACTACTCAAAGAAACACATGAAGAAGCATATAAAGCAACATTATTCTTCCATTTTTCATAGTACTAAGAGTATTCTTCTTTAAAGAAGAGTGGACCAGTATATAAAACTATTAAAACAAAACTCCTAAGAATCTAACCTTTACCAACATCATTAAAGATAACAAACACCCCAAAATCAAGAAATGAATATTATTTTAAACCACAAGTTTCTGACTAGACCGTTAAACTAAAATAAAACAGCAAAATCCAACAATCCAAAACAACATGATAACAACTGCAAACGAAAAATTGGTGATAATTAAAAATTAAAAATTGCACTCCATCCATAATGATAACAACATAATTTTCATTTTATCTTATGTTTTTTAGAACTTAGTTCTAACTTATTGCTATGGTGGTTTATCTGTCCAAAATCTAATTCGACTAGATCAAAACCGATTCTTGTGACATTAGTGTCGCGCAAATCTCGCACGATGCGTACCTCGTGCTAATAAATTTTGAATTTTCTTAAATAGATTTTGTCTTTTTCAAATAAATGAATTTTTTATGCAAAACCTTTATCTCGATTAGTCAAGTCATGTTCAGTGTGATCTTAAACAGCTAATTAAGTATGATAACTTTATAATTCCATATAATGATGCATAATTCTACCCAATACGAGGAGGTGCCAGTTCTTCACAATCAAAGGTGCGCATTTAGAGGTTGGTTTTAATTCATTTGTTTGATTATCACATTTTGGTTTCTTCATTCTCCAACATTGTAAACATTTATGTACACTGTTATGAGTTGTGGTTTTTGTAACTGTGCAGAGTAAAGTACCCAGGCCGGTGCAAGTAAAGAAAAAACTGTTGGGTTTGGTGGTAGAAGAATAGAATATGCAAAGGCGAGCCAACGCGTGTAAACCAGAAACATTGTACTCCAACAATTTTGAATTTTCACAACTAGGTTTTAGCATCATCTAATCAATGAATATTTTTCTTTAAAAAATTCAAATCTACTCAGCGTTAAAGTTCCGTGCAACCTTAAATCATTGATAAAATATGACAATTTAATAAATCTATAAAATGATGTATATCTCACACAAATCCCTTTTGAATTTTCACAACTAGCTTCCCGCTTCTTCTTATTGGTAAATACTTTTCCTTAACAACTATTTCTCCATTTGTATCACTAGTGGAGATATGAGTGATTAAAGGCGGTTCTATCAAATCACTGAAGGCAGTTCTAGGTGAATACTCAAGCTCCTCCTTTCATCATTATTTAATCAAAGGATGTTGTGCCCTCTATTGAAAAACTTCTTTGAATAATTTTGAGTAGGTATACAAACACATAAATCCACCAATTGACCCTGATGCTTATAAATTCTTGCAAGAGGATCCATAATTGCCAGTTGGATCATGTTTTATATTTGTTTTTTGGAAATGCGCATTATTTTGAAGTTATATATGGGATAAATTATTGAATAACCCAAAAAAATCCTTAAATTAATGAGTATCAGTCCAAATACTAACATTTCTTGAGATGATGGAAGAATAAAAAAGTGAACCATCAGAAACCACGCTAGCTTCGTTATATTTTAAAATTTGCAGGAACATAAATAAATATGAAAGTTCAGAAAAGAAGAATAAGAACATAGAAAACCGAGCTACATGACAACAAAAGTTAAAGTGAAACAGTTTCAGCTAACAATCTTTTTAAAATCATCAACATGGAATGCTTACTGAGGATTAAAACACTACTACTAAAAGAAACATATGAAGAAACATAAAAAGAAACATTATTCTTCCCTTTCTCATAGTACTAAGAGTATTCTTCTTTAAAGAAGAGTGGACCAGAATATAAAACTATTAAAACAAAACATCCAACAATCTAACCTTTACTAACATCAATAAAGATGACAAACACCCCAGAATCAAGAAATGAATATTATTTTAAACCAATAGATCTTCTGACTGGACCTTTGAACTATAATAAAACAACAAAATCCAACAATCCAAAATAGCATTATTACAGCTATAAACGAAAAATTGCTGACTATTACAAACGATTTGTTTTACTATGTCCATGATGATAACGACATCATTTTAATTTTACCTTAGGTTATTTAAAACTTAGTTCTAACTTATTTCTATGGTGGTTCATAGGTCCAAAATCTAATTGGACCAGATCAAAACCAATTCTTGCGAAACTAGTGTCGCACGAATCTCGCACGATATTTACCTCGTGCAAATTAATTTTGAATTTTCTTAAATAGCTTCTGGCTTCATCAAATAAATGAATATTCTTATGTAAAACTTTTATCTTCACAATAAGAGGAGGTGCATAATTCTTCACAATAAAAGGAGGTGCCAGTTCTTCACAATCAAAGGCGCACATTTATAGGTTGGTTACAATTCATTTGTTTGATTATCACATTTTGGTTTCTTCATTCTCCAACATTGTAAATGTTTTTGAACACTGTTCTGAGTTGTGTGGTTTTTGTAGCCGTAGACAGTGAAGTACCCAGGCCGGCGGCGGTAAAGAAAAAATTGTTTGAGGAGGAGGTGTTTGAGTTTGGTGCTAGAAAACCAGAATATGTAGAGGCGAGCTAAGGCGTATAAACCATAAACTTGGTGATGCACGTCGATTAGTAAAGTCATGTTCAGTTTGATCTCAAACCACTACTTTAGTACGAAACTTTATAATTTCATACCATGATGTATGATTCTTTAAAATCAAAGAAGGAGCAATATTTTCACAATCAGTGGCACGCATTTAGAAGTTGGTTGCAATTCATTTGTTTGATTATCACATTTTGGTTTCTTCATTCCCAAAGATTCTAAACATTTTGAACAATATCCTTAATTGTGTGGTTTTTGCAGTCTTGGAGAGTGAAGTGCCAAGGCCCCTTTCAATTTTCCCAACTAACTTCCTACTTTTCTTTAAGAACTTATCTCCATGTTTATGGTCAATTTTAGTGCGACCTTAGACAGTTGATTAAATACGGTGGTTTTATAAATCCCTAACTTGATGCATATCTCTCTGAATCCTTTTTAAATTTTCACAACTAGGTTTTAGCATCATCCAATCAATGAATATTTTTCTTTAAAAAATTATTTCTACCCAAGCGTTCTAGTTTCCTGTAACCTTAAATCATTGATAGAATATGATAATTTAATAAATCCATACAATTATGTATATCTCACACAAATCCCTTTTGAATTTTCACAACTAGTTTCCCGCTTCTTCTAATTAATAAATACTTTTCCTTAACAACATTTGTCCATTTGTATCACTAGTGGAGATATGGGTGATTAAAGATGGTTCTCTCAAATCACAGTAGGCAAATCTAGGTGACTTCTCAAGCTCCACCTTTGATCATTATTTAATCAAAGGATGTTGTACCTTCTCCTGAAAAACTTCTTTGAATAATTTTGAGTAATATAGAAAGCCATAAATCCACACATTGACCCTGATGCTTTTAAATTCTTACTAGAGGATCAATAATTACCAGTTTGATCATGTTTTATATTTTTTTGGAAATGGACATTCTTTTGAATTTAAATATGTAATAAATTATAGAATAACCTATAAAAAAACCTTTAATAAATTATTGAGTGTAAGTGATATGAATCTCCCTGCGAAGACACTTGATTGCGAAATATTGGATCTTTGTATATAATAGGGATTCGCACAAAACCTAGCACACATGCATGAAATTCAAGCATCTAGCCCGTAGGGTACACTCAATTCCGACTTGCTCTCTAAAAAGTCCACAGGTTTAGATCACAAGGTTTCTTTGATCAATAACTAGCCCGCACGATTAGCTCACAAAGGAAATTGAAATTTAATTAACCTGCGGGATTAAGCAACAATGAAACAATGAGTATAAATCAAAATTCTGAATATTTGATTGATAAAAGTGTATTTAATCCATCGGCCATCCCCTCTATTTATAGGGATAATTTCGGCAAAACACACCCTAATTAAAATTGGAATCTGAATCAACTTATGGCAGCTTTAAGAAGCTAAAACTATATCTAACTAAAATTCCCAAAAATAACCATAATTTGGCCAATTCTAATTAGATATAGACTAGAACAATATTTCATTATCTAATCTTACCAAATCTAATTCTAATCAGAATAAAAGGCAATTTTTGAAAACCCTAATGGACTGATTTTAGAAAATATTAACTCATCAAAAGCCCATATGGCCGAGTTATTGTACTGAAATAAAATAATGTTATAATGATCACACTACCTCATTAAAAAACCCAGTGGGAAAAAGAGTATAGTGTTCTTCACGATGTCTTTAGTTAATCGACAAGCTTTAATGATTAATCCAAGGCCTAGCTGACTTTTTCTTTTATTCTTCATCATGAAGTTGATCCATCAAAGCATTCAATGTTGCATCCCTAACCTTCACTCTTGACCTTGTCATTGGTACAACCATGTCACTCTAGGATCCCAAACATAACACTTAAATATTTGATCAAGTCGTGAAATGTCTTCATTTATTGTGGTAGTCGTCTTGGGATCTCCATCATTCCCTTCGTGGTCGAAAGTTTTCACCCTTCAAACTGAATTGTCTTCAAAGGAGAATGGAGATAAATCAGAAACATTGAAGGTAGTACTAACACCACAATCGCTGGGTAGATCAATCTTGTAGGTGTTATCATTCACACGTTCCAATACTTGAAAATGACCATCACTACGCAGACTTAGTTTAGATTTCTGGGAATTTGGTAACCACTCCTTCTGCAAGTTCAACCAAACCCAATCACCCTCCTTGAAGTGAATGATGCGGAGGCCAGGGTTCACACGTGCAACATTCTACACATTTGTCCTTTTAATCTTCAATCGCACCTTCTCGTGTAATCTCTTCACAAAATCAGCCTTCTTTTCTCCATTTAAATTCTTCACCTATTAAAAATTCAAAAGAAGTAAATCAAGAGGTGTTGTAGGTAGAAAACCATAAATAATTTCAAAAGTAGGTAAAGAAGTAGTAAATGAATAGTTCGATTTTAAGCAAACTCTGCTATCGGAATACACGCTTCACAATTCTTCAAACTCTTTTGGACCAAGGCACGTAGGAGTGTCCCTAGTGTGTGGTTTGTAACCTCTGTTTGACTGTCAGTTTGTGGATGACTCGTCATAGAAAACAACAATTTTGTCCCTAACTTGCGCCACAAGGTATTCCAAAAGTAGGACAAAAATTTTACATCCCTAT
>JAULKM010075200.1:0-11798 GCA_032355605.1 Rubia tinctorum
TGCCAATCAATTAAACACTTCACCACATGTGTCTTCACCATTACTCCATAATTAAATTCATCACATGTGACTTTACAAAAACTATTTAAGTATAATTGGATTCGAGTAGTTGTGAAATTGAGATGTTAAAACAATTTTGGTGGTGTGGAGTGCACACTTGTATAAACTATCTACAAGTTTATAGTTGATAGGATAAGGATTAATTGTGTTAGTAATGACTAACATGGCTTATTCTGGAGTGTGGAAAGATGTATCATTTTAGAATTTGTTACAATTATGATTTGATGGTATGTATTGCCTAACTTCTCTTGATTGAAAGGATAAGGATGATATCAGATTAAGGATGATACATTGAATGTGGTGATGCAACATTCCTACCATGTGCAAAGATGTATTGTGTAGAAAGATATATCATTTCAGAATTTATAATTCTGATAGCTTCGTGTTTTGTGATAGGCAGTGAAATGTTGCATATTTTTAGTAAAATTGTCTCCTATATATACATGAGTATGCATACACAAAATACTCACAACAGAAGTGAAAATCTTAGAATTTTCTTGGATTTACTCGGTAACCAAAAACACAGTTACTCAAAGATATTCTCTTGATTCAAGCCTATAACAAGAGGTATTCTTGATTGTTTTATTCTCGAAGGAAATTCGTGTAACCTAGGGCTATAATATGTTCGAATTACTCTATAAGGAAAGTTTATGTAACACGACTCACATCGATATCCAAGAATTTTTTATGACAATCATCCAAGCGTGATTGTGTCATTATATTGGAATGCAATATGACAGCATATACTTCGAAAGTTGATCCTCTAACTCCTCAATATCAGTTCGAGCAATAAACTTGTAGAATTCAGTGGTGTAATCATAAATAGAATTGGCTCGCTCCTTCAAAAATTTTAGTCTCTAATACATCAAATGTTGAAAGTTGTGGGGCAGAAAATTAGATAGCCAATGCTTCTTCATCTTCTCCCACGTATCGATCGATCTTCGGCTTACCCACTTTGTTGTGAGTATGCTTCAGTTTTTTCCACCAAGTGATAGCCCTTCCACGCAACCTGGTTGCGATCAAAACTACTCGTTTGTCTTCTGGAATGCCTTTGAAGTTGAACACTTCCTCCACAATAGCGAGCCAATCGATAAACCCCTCCAGTTTTAGACTGTCACCATGGAAATCCTGAATCTCAATCCTTATCCCCGACTCTTAGCACCACGCATCATAGTTTGGCACAACTCGTGGGTGCGGTTGTCTTCTCGGTTATGATCAATACTCATCTCTTCGTCCACTTCCTCGTCAACAAACTCATTGTAAAAGTCTAGCGCTTCCCTTCGCAAGGATACTAATGGTAGATCCTACCTGAGGCTATGTTGAATCATAAGGGTGGAGATTATTTCTTCCAAGTGCTTCACCACAAGGCTTAGTTGATTCAAGCTCTCATTAAACATCTGCACTAAAAGCTCGTCCATCTCGCAATCGACTTGAACTTGCACCTGCTTCCTTGGCGGCATGATGTCAGAATTTTTAAGTTTTGATACCAACTAATGTAGTGGAAGATAGTAATAAAGATTCAGCCTATTGATTTTCACAGATACATGTAGGAAGAAACTTTCTTCTAAAACCTATCGATTCTCGAAAGAATATCTAAGGTTTAGGCATCAAAATTCTATTCACCGTGAATCAAATGTTCAACATAGTAAAAACTCCGTAAAATTTCATTAACTCTCTTCTGACTAAAAACTACAGACAAATATAAAGTCTTGGAAAATAAAATAAATCCTACCAAAAATAAAATACTTTAAACCCAAAATACTAGGAAAAACCCGAAAGTAAATTTAGTGACCGAAACTAAAATCCACAAGGCATTAACCCAAAATGACTATGGGATTTCGTACCTAATGAAATTATTATCAATTTGAATACTCATGGGACCCAATCGTAGAACCGTAGCAAAATTATGGCAGTTCAAGCGGGACAACTTTTTGAGCTCTTTCTCTTGCCTTCAAGAAAACTAATGCTTGTTCGTCTACCTCATCAACCACATCAAGAAGGGTAGGAGAAAAATGTTTTTAAGACTGTTTTAACTATAGCATATCTATAAAAAACTTTGAAGATCATTCTTATTATAAATATATCTACTCAAGTATGGAATTATTAAATGCAAAAGTGAACAAATATAAAAAAAAAAATTAGTCTTATTAAAAGGGAATACTTAAACACAACGTCATTTTTTTAGATCGTCTAAGTGTTAGATGGAGATATTCTGTAATTAAAGAAAGTTTAGATTAAGATGATTTTTTTAATAAAATGAAGAAAAACTAGGGAATTAGATGAGCAATTATTAAGAACGGTAAAATTAAATCATAAAACCCTGGTATTCTTCTCCTTCCTCCCGCATTCATTACTTTTGGTCGTGTCTCTTCCTCTACTACATTGTTCTCTCACCTTCTCTCTCTATTTTCTACGCGATCCTCTTCAAATTATACGTGCCCGAACGTGAATATATCCTTCTTTGGTAAGATTATTGTAGTTTGGATTCATTTTAATGTTTTTTTTCAAATTTTGTAAACCTAATTTTCTATTCTTCTCATTTTTAGGATATAATTGTTTATGATATTTGTGTTGCGAAATCAAGTTTCTGAAGTCTCTAGTGCATCAAAAGGTTTCTTGCCTAATCTACTTATTTTTCCAGTAGTTCCGCAAGTTTTAGCTGTTTTAATTTTTGTGTATAAGGATTAGTGCAGCCGATGATATTCTATATATTTTAGTTAATGTATCTGCGGGTAGATAATTTTTTTTAATGTTTATACTATTTTAGTTGATATTTAATTGTACTTTGTAGATGTTTATTTTTATTTTTAAAAAGTGTAACCATTGAGTAGAGTTTCATAGATTTCATAGTAGTTTAAATTTTTGTGTTCATTAGTTTTACTATAATCAATGATAGTTTATGCATTTCAATTGATGTTTTTGTGTTTATTATAAGTTTTGTTGGTGCTTATGCATTTGATATTTATATATACATATTAACTTTATTGATGTTTATGGTGACTCGTTTTTTGTTGAGATTGATTATTACTTTTTCCAATTATTACTGTAGGGTATCAGTGTTGTTAATTGTTCTATTCCACTACTTTCAATTTTTGGAAGGTTTGATGTTTTCAAGTTTTACACTGATGTTTAGATTTTTTTTATGTTTCAGCTTTTTGTTTTTCCTAGTTTTGTTTAATTGTGATTGGATTTGTTTATCATTTTTTCTTCTAGTTTGAATTAGTGATTGTTGCACATTTTAGGTTTTTTTATCTACTGGAAGAGGCGAACTTGAAGTTCAAGAGAGACATTGGTGTTGCCACTTAGATATTTCTGGCGCATTTGATGAAAATCAAAGAAGATGTTGTTGTTAATGATGTTGTTTCGTATTTTACTCCATCATTTGGTCTTCTTGGGGCGGGTCAAGTTTATGTGATGGGTGAGCGACTAAAGTTGGGTCTAGTTCAAGGGATTGGGAAGATCAAGAGTTGTTTGATATTAGTGATTTTAGAAGCATTTTTGTAGTTTATGTAATTATTTAGAATGATTTAATGTTTTGACTATTATAATTTAGTATTGAATGACATTCTGTTAGGGTTTCAGAAATATACAACATTTATGTTTGATATTTATCTTTTTTTTAGTTGAGAATTATATGGAATCTGTTGAGTTTTCAATGTTTCAGGTGTTTTGAATTTCATATAGCAACTTAAAAGTTATTGAAGACTCCCTTAATTTTGTAATCTGGATCTGATATGAAGAAGTGAAGAATTATGAGAACTTACAGAAGATTGAAAAATTTAAAGAACTGAAAATGAAGACCATAAGCCAAATTTCAACCATAGAAGGAAGAATCCACGACCGTGGAGGAGCCAAAAATATGCGCTCGTGCCGCTCCTGTAGAACCGTCGGGTGCAGATTGCTGTTGAAGGGGAGGATTTTTATTTCAGAATTCCATGACCTCAAATTTACATCTTGAACGTTGAAATGTCGCTGCCAAAATACTAACTTGTTTCCAATTCATTTTCTAATTAGATTTTTATTTGGTTATCATTAAATAATTTTCTTAATTATTATTTTTGAGTATTTAATCTTAGATTCGACCTAAAATGTAGACATTACCTATTTGATTTCATATTTTTAGATTTATTTTTTGCTTTGAAGACTATGAAGAACTATTCTTCCTTGTTTCATCACACGATTGAAACCATCGCTGATTTGGTTGTGAGATATAAACTCTATTTTAAAAAAAAAAATCCTATTAGTTGTATTATTTCTCTTGTTCTTAATTTTACTGGATCTTGTTGGTTTATCTATTATGTGCATTTAGGTTGATTGACATTATTTATATTGATATGATGTATATTCTTATACCACTAAATTGGGTGAAGTAACAATTCATAATTTATTGGGGTTTGTGGTTACGGAGAATGTTTGATTTGAAAGAGAATAAATTGCATGTGGGCATTTACACATGGCTATGGCTATTATTGCATGCATCCTGCTGAATTCTTGCATTTATTGCTACTTTTATTTTAGTCTTGACTGTTTACTTGAATATTTTAATAATACGTATTTTCATGGTTTGGTTGTATGATAATGATAGCTAATCGAAGTAGGAACAACAATAGGTTTTTAATGAACTTGAAATATTTTTTAACAACCCTTGATGCTGATGTGTACATATTTGTTAGGTGAAGCACTTTTTTTGTAATCTTGATTACATCTTTATTTTATTATTATAACTTTAGTTAGTTGTTAATCGATAGGCAATTTAAAACCCCACTTTGGTTCATTAATTGGTGAAATATTTTTGCTTGTCTTGAGATAGAATTCATAATCCACTGGGTTCAACCCTTTACTTTCCAACTATATTATTATCTTAGGTGTTTAAGGAATTATATATTTACTTTAATAAGGTTTTAACGACTTCGAAAACAGACTTGTCGGTTATATCCGTCAGATATGTTTGCAAATAAATAGTGTTGAAAATTTTCATTTTAAAAATAAATGTTAATGATTTTTTTATTTTCATGTTAATGTTCATGTGTTTTAAGTTTAGTTTTACATAGATTCCGTTGAGTTTTATACACGCTTCAAATGAATTATATATTTCATTTGTGTTACAAGTTAATAAATCATAAACAATAGGGATAGTTCATCCAAACACAATTGTTTTGACTTTTAACCTCATCAACAACATATCAAACGTCACAAATTGATGTGGGGATTCTTTCGAGATAGAGATAAACCACATGACTAGTCGGCATGTTCCACTCGTCAAGTACATGGAAGAAACTCCCCGGATGAATCCCCTAGGAGAAACTCTGATGCTTAAGTCAGGATAGGAGAAATCTTATTTTTTTTGTTGTGTTCAGGTAATTACCCCCTTAATGTGTGCTTTGTTTATCTTCTTATAGGTCTCTCGGTCGTGTCATCATGGCTTGCATTGTTTGCTCGTGTTGTGCTAGATCATAGGCTTAGTGGGGCATGTTGTGGTAGTGGTGCTTCTGTGCTTTCTACTGGAGGTGATTTCTTGTGAGCAGCCTTGATTAGGTTCGCTTCCTTGACCTTTACTTCCCCCCCCCCCCAGCCGTGAAGTTCAATGGGGGTGTAGTATTTGCAAGGTTTATTCCAAATGAGTATGTAGTATGCTAGATTTTAGAAAAGCTTATGGAGCTTACACGAACTGGTGCATGGCTTTGTGGGTGAACTGTAAATATTTTTACTATGTTTGATTTCCTCTCTATTGGAGAACGAGATACACTGTTTTGCAAATCGAGTGAAATTGATATGGCTAGCTAATCTAATGCTAAGTAATTATTTGGGGGCCCATTTAACGATTGACGGCTCCCATTTTCAACTGACTCAAGTAATCTATTGTTATTAAAAAGTATAATTTTGAGGCACTATTTCCTATGTGATGGTTACATGCATAAAAACTCACTAGGGTGATTTGGCGAAACGTGCCTCAAATTGTTTCACTCTGTTGGAGTTTGATTCGCTTTGTTGGAATTTGATTCGCTTTGTTGGAATTTGATTCGCTTTGTTGAAGTGAATATTGGGGAAGAAGGTGTGGATGAAGAGGGGGTTAGCCAAAACATGTAAGAAAATTATAGTACTATGAATAGTGATTTATTAGCAAACTTAATGAAATTTCATTCGTCTTTGAGCGATTTTGAAGCTAATTTGCCTGTTTCTAGTGAGAGGGTTTGGAACCCTCTTCCTAGATTTTTTTTGGCATTTATGAACATTATTTTTGTATGGTTTAACCCCGCCTATCCCGGATTCTCTTGGTGTATTTTGGATACTTAGGGGGTTTCTTTTGCTCAACTTCGTTTGGATACCATCATCGCCTTGTTTGTGTTTTATGGTATTTCTAACATTGGGATTTATTGGGTTCATTCTTTCATATTTTTGGGAAGGGATGATTTTTGTCGAAGATTGTTCCTCCGGGCCTAGGATAATAAAAGGGAAAATGGAGATAGGCATGCCTATGCTCCCTTAGAGTGTCGGTCCTGAAAGAAGCAGAAGGCTAAGGGATGTTCCAATGATGCACTTTTTTCCTCACGGAATGTTAGAGTGACATTTGGTATCGAAACCTTTTTGCCTCTTACTGTAGGTGGGAAAGATGAGAAGGTTAGTGGGGGGCTGAGGTGGCGATTCTCCCTGGTTATTTGACTATTACAAACTCGAAAGATCCTGCTGCCATGTTGGATCATGTAAGGGTTTTATAGATTGTTTGTCTTTACTAACCTTATTATGTACATCCAGGCTTATTTTTAAAATGGGTTTTTGTTCGTAGTTGGGGAATATTATGACGACTATGGCTCAGCGAGTTTCTAGCTATGCTGAGGTGATGAAGGGTATGAATACAGAATCGATCAAGCTATTGGGAGGGAGTTGAAGCAGTCCAAGGAGAAATGTGAGTGGTTGGAGGTGGAATGTGAGAAGTTGGAGACAGAAGTAGGGAGTGCAAGAAGTTTGGGTGATGAGAAAGAAAGAAAGGGAGAATGTCGCGTTGGTTGTGCAACTTACGGAGTTGCGAAATGGAGGTCCTGCAGATCTTAGGTACCCTCATGCTTTGGTGAATAAGTTGTTAAAAACGAGTGGTTTTTACAGCTTCTTCGTAGATGTATATTTTAATATGGCGGATGTGAATTGGTGGTGCACATGGAAAAACACACGTGAACCTAATCCCACTTTAGGTATTTTGAGGTTAATGGATGTAGGCACTATAGAATGCAGCAAGGCTAAAGCTAAGTGGGAGTTGGATGAGGCATATTCCCAAAAGGTTGCAAATAACGCACACTATTTCTGCCTTCTCAAGGAATTAAAGGACATGCCTGGGTTACCCATGCTCAGTTAGCTTGATAAATGCGAGATTAATAAGTACATGGATGATGATGCTGAAGAAGAGGATGAACATATTGACGTGGTGACTAAGCCTCTGCAGCGGCCTGTCCAGCCTTTGGAGATGTTTGGTTATACCCGCATGCCAGAGAGGATTGATGTAGAAATGGTTGATCATGTTGCCACCAGATCGGGTATTAGGAAGGAAGGGGAAGTTTAGCTTAGTGGTTTTTAGGTTTTCATTTTAGAACGTTCGCTGATAAGGCATTTTTTATGTACCTTAATTATGATTTTGTATGTTCTTGTTTTTATGGATTGTGCAATGTTTTGTTTTATGTGTGTTTGTATGGTTTTATTTTCCTTAAAGATAGTGGCTCATTTTGTTGTTGTGTGTTTATGAGTCGAACTAAGTAAGGGCTTCCATAAGGGATTGCATTGTTAGGATGCATTGCTAGACCTCATAGCTTGGCAACTTGTGGTTGTGTAGTTATGTAGCTAGCTAGTGTTTTTCTAGGTGTATGTGAAGTTGTGCACAATTATATTGTCACTTTACCATCATGATTTTTGTTGTATGCATCCACACAGTGTATTTTTACTTGTTATATGTTTAGGCTAAGGTGTGATGGCTTCGTGCGTTAAGAAGCGAGGGGATAAGGATCTTTTCTGGTAGTGGTGTCTTTGTGATTTTAGGTTTATGTTAGTTTGGGATTTAGTTGTTTTTATGGGCTTATAACTATTATTTGAGGTGGGCCTTTGTTTAGACATGGATGCCACATAGGTTTTGGACTTTGTATCATTTCGATAGTAATTTGGCATTTCATTTTCCCATACTAACTATTTGGCTATTTGATTTCTCGTGACAAGTGGGAGTGCATTATATTAAATGTTTAAATTGTACCTACATAAGGGCTAATTTCCAAGTGTTTAAATGCACAGTGATAACATTTTTAAAAGTGTGTTTTCTAAGTTTTGTTTGTGGTGATATAGTTCACGTAATTCATGATATAAAATGATTATTCAGGATATGAAGATTGTTCTCGATTATCATTGGACTCATCACCAGTTATATTGTGGCCAGAGTACATGGAGGGTTTTCTCCACTTTGATGGGGTACTATCCTCGTATTGTCGGTTTAAGAACGTTAAATTATACCGTAAGTGTTTTTTCTTATGTATTATAAGTTTCCAGTATAATTTCATAATGTATTGTATTTAATTCATGGATTCTTAATGCGTTCTGGCAGAATTAGGATTAGCGAATGCGAATGAGAGGGGGATGATGATCCAATGACATCATCTCAGAAACCCGTCGAGCGGGCACGAGGAAGAAATAACATGGGATTTGTTGGGAGAAGAAGTGTTGCGCAGGCGGTAGACATGAAAAATATGTCGCTTATAAGTAATATAATACCTCAAAAATGTATTTTTGCGACAAAGTTTGCATCACTATTTATTGTGTCGTTAACACCCTTGTAGTATTTTTGCTACAAAAAATTTTCATTTGTGACGCAAATAAAGCAACATTTTTTGTGTCACAGAACTACATGCCGTATGCGTTTGCAACATATTTTTTCCATATACCTTTAGTGACACATGTATGTTTGTGATACGTTATGCATCAATTGAACATAGTGATGCATGTTATATTGGGACATATTATGCGACATTTAGATATAGTGATGCATGTATGCATGTGACATATTATGCGACATTTACATTTAGTGAAGCATGGATGCTTGTGACACATTATGCATCATTTACATCTAGTGATGCATGGATGCTTGTGAGACATTTTGTGGCATTTACATTTAGTGATGCATTGATGCTTGTGACACATTATGCAGCATTTAAATCTAGTGAGGCATGGATGCTTGTTACACATTTTGTGGCATTTACATTTAGTGATGCATGGATGCTTATCACATATTATGCAGTATTTACATCTAGTGATGCATGGATGCTTGCTACACATTATGTGGCATTTACATTTTTGTGATGCATGGATGATTATGACAGATTATGCAGCATTTACATCTAGTGATGCATAGATGCTTGTGACACATCATGTGGCATGTACATTTAGTGATGCATAATTGTTTGTATCATATTCTACGCCATTTGCATATAGTGATGCATGTTTATTAGCAACACCATTTGCACATAGTGATGCATGTTTATTAGGAGAAATTTTTTTATGTGGTCATTTCAGTTGATGAGGTGGAATACAAAGATTGAACTGAAATCACAAAGAAACCACTTTATTTTCTTTCCACAATGGTTGCAATCACTTTGAAACCACTCCATGGACCACACTTAATTTCTTTTATCTTACTCATTAATTTTACCTTCAATATTTAATTTAAATAAATTTACCTATTCAACTAAATTGAAATGTGAAATTTAATGATACATTGGTATTTTCAATATTGAATTTAGTTTTCTATAATTTAAATTTAATTTCATGTTTAAAAATTATTTCATAAATTGAAATTAAATAATAGAGAAAAGAATAAGCAATTTTTTAAAAGAAATACTCCAAAAAAATTAAAATAAAAAATAACTAGATTTTTTAAAAAAAATTCATTGGAACAGGTGGCCCAATGAGAGCATGCCACGTGTCCTATGCATGCAAAAATTCAAAAAAGAGGATGATGGCTGAGTGGGACATGTGGTCCAATGAGAACATGCCACATGTCCCCCTTTGGTGGGGGGCGACAAAGAAGGACAAAAGCTGATGTCTTCACGTGGGGGTGTGCAAGGAAATGAATTGGGGCAGTCTCAGTTGGGAGAAACCGTTGGGCAGTCCCAATATGTTGAGACCGTTTGGAAACCCTCACTGTGGGGGTTTTCGGTTATATGGTTTTAGAGTGGTTTGAGTTCCAAACTGAACCCACTCTAAAACCTCCACTGTACATGCTCTAATACTCTAACCTTATAATCCCACCTCAAATTGAGTTATCCAAAAGAAGAATTTTTTTTTAGAAATCTTCAATTGTGAGGTCATCGCTGACCTCTCAAAGTTACAAGTTATAATTTCTCAATGTTTCCTAACTATAACTAAGTAAATAGTGGTAAATCGGGGTCGCCCACGAAGAAGATGAATCTTTCTAAGGGTTCATGCATATAAGGGTGTATACTAAGCTAGATATACACATACATATATATATAAGAAAGCATGTAAAGATGGGGGATTTTGTTGGTTTTTCTAATTTATGAATTTAAAGGTAGAGCAACTAGCAAAGTAAAGTAAAGAAGCTAAACAAGCAACAAACTACTAAGAAAATGATAAATTCAACAATGACAAAGGCTCGGGGGTAATTTATTTTCACTTCCAAACATCTTATAGATCATAGACTCGTTTACTCATTCATTCACATTTAATGCATGTGGGGAATGTTATCACTTCTATTTTGAAGATCAACATTCATTTCTTTTTAATATTAATTCACAAAGACGTTCAACGACTATTTTCAAACCTCATTAATGATCACTTTATATGTTCAACGACCATAAATATATTTCATCAATGACATTATGCACAAAGAACTATATACTTGATAACAATTACAAACATTCTACCAAATGCATAGTCATTTAACCAAACAGAGCATTTATTATGCTAAACCTAGAACAATCAACATTCAAGATTAAACATTTCAAATTAGTACACGGCTCTGAGGCAGTAGTCCCTGCTTGATAGGATTGCCTAGCTAGAGGAAAATTACAACCAACAATGAAAATCAAGAAGTTAATGACGACAATTGCCATTTTGACCTCAATATGCTTGAAGAAAAGAGAGAAAGAGTTGTCTTTCATGAGGATTGGGTGAAGGAGAGGGTTTCAAGCGCTACCACGATCGTAGGGTTTGATGGGTTCAGTTTATCCTAGTAACCTTGTTATGAGGAAAAATTAGAAGAGCCAACAACAACCTGATGGAAAACTAGCCACGAATTGGGAACGACCCTATTGGGAGGTCGGTGTCGTACTTCTCAAAGATACAATTAAGTAGATAGTGGCAAGTCGGGGTCGTCCACAGAGAAGAGGGATTTTTCTAAGGGTTCATGCATATAAGGGTGGATATAGGCCTAAATATAGAAATATACATATACATACATATATATAAGCATGTAACGAGGGGGGTTTTGGGTTGGTTTTCCTAAGTTATGAATTTAAAGGCAAGATAACTAGCAATGTCAAGTAACTATGCTAATCGTGCAATAAACTAAGAAAAGGATATAAAAACTACAAATGACAAATCCTCAAATGACAAATCCTTGGGGGCAATTGATTTCTACTTACAAGCTTCTTATCTATCCTTGAACATATAACATATTCAACACTTTCACTACTTGTTGTGAAGATAAATCTTCTACCCTTATTTGATAGTAGTTTACAAGAGTGAATTCG
>JAULKM010075211.1:0-11797 GCA_032355605.1 Rubia tinctorum
ATTTATTTTGCCAAGCTTGAAGTTTTGCATTAATGTTACCCAAGAGAGAATGAAAATGTGAGTTCTTTGATCTACCTGTAAAGATTGGGCAGCCTAGATATTTGAAAGGTAGAGAACCCATCTTCATTTTAGTCTCAGTTTTGATACGAGATGATATGTGAGCTGGAGTATGTTTTGATAGAAAAAATGATGATTTTTCAAAATTAATTTTTTGGCCAGTTGCTAATTCATAAGATTTTAGAAAGCCAATTAAGGTTTGAATTCCCCTTTTTGAATATTTCATGAAGATTGATGTATCATCAGCAAAAGAGAGGTGAGAAATGTTTAACATGGAGGGAGGTAGTTTAAAAGGGCTGATGTTAGAGTATTGATAGAGAAAATTCAAGTTTTTTTGAAAAGGCTTCGGCCATCAATATGAAAAGTAAAGGGGAGAGAGGATCTTCTTGCTTTAATCCTCTAGAGGTTTGAAAAAAACCATTTGGGGTTCCATTTATAAGGACATAGAAGAAAGCTGAACTTATGTTTCCTAGAATTAGTTTTGTAAAATGGTCCGAGAAACCCATTTTAATCAAAAGTTTACTTAGAAACTACCAGGATACTCTGTCAAAAGCTTTCATCGTATCTAGCTTGATAATCATGTTATGACCTTTTTTGTTTTTAAATGCAAGAAATTGATGATTTCTTGCACTAGCAAAACATTATCAGCTAGCTCCCTCCTTGCTGTAAAAGCAGATTGTTCGGGGCTAATGATTGAGTCTAGATATGGCTTTAATCTTTCAGATAGTATTTTTGACATGATCTTATTAGAGAAGTTGCATAGGCTAATACGTCTGTAATCCTTGAAAGAGGAGCAAACATTTTTCTTGGGGAGTAAAACTATTAGAGCAGAAGAGATAACTTTAGGTAACGGAGTAAGATTTAGAAAGTCATTTACTGCTTCAAGTGTATCTTTCTTTATGATCTCCCAGCAGTGTTTATAAAAGCTACCAGAGAAGCCATCCGGTCCAGGAGCTGAGTCGCTGTCCATTTGTTGTATAATGGAGGTGAGTTCTTGCATAGTTGCAGGCTTGCTTAACTGTTGATTAATCTGGGTTGTTATTACTTCTGGAATATTTTCTAATATCCATGAAGTATTAATGCTAGAAGGATCAGAGAACTCATTGGTAAGAAACTCAGAGAAGAAGGTAACTGCTTCTTCACTGATTTCTTTATTTGTATTTAACCATTTACCATTTGAGTTTTTGATTTCAGTGATCAGTTGTTTTTTGTGTTTTTATTTAACTTAGTTATGGAAGAATTTATAATTAGTATCTCCTTCTCTTAACCATTTGACCCTTGATTTTTGTTTCCATAAAATATCCTGATTATTCAAAGCTAGGGTGAGATTTGATTTAGCAGAATTGTAGGCTATGAGATTTGATGAGGTTTCATGTAGCTGCAAACTAGATTCTGCTTTTAGAAAGGCTTCTTCACATTCTTTTACTTTGTCAAAAATATTTCCAAAAGTGTTTTTGTTCCAGATTTTTAAAGCTATTTTTAGGTTTTTAATCTTAAAATTCAATTTATGCATGCCTTTTAGGTGTGTATAAATGCCCCATGTTTCCTTAGTGAATTGGGTGAAATTGTTATGTGTGAGCCAGCAGTTTTGAAATCTAAAAGGTTTTGGATCAGATGTTTCTGGTTCTCCTATAATGTTAAAAAGAAGAGGAGAGTAGTCAGATTGTAGTCTAGGTAGGGTTTTAATATTAGATGTAGGGAATAAAGACCACCATTTTTTTATTTGAGATGTCTCTGTCAAGTCTCTCCCATACCCTTCCTTTGTTTCTTACACATGTCTATGTATATAGACTTCCTGAAGTAGGTAGTGTAGTGAGTTCTGCGGTTGTAAGGAATTTGTTGAAGTTTTTGATACCTCTTAAGTTAGGGCTTGATGTTCCTAGGTATTCTTCAACTTTTTCCAGTACATTGAAATCACCTATTAGGCTCAATTGTTCATTTGTATGCTTAAGAAGTTCTAATCATAACTTGGCTCTTTCTTTTACAGTATGTTTTGCATAGATGAAGGTCGTTAAGCCTTCATTCTAATTATGTGGGTGTTTGAATGATGTAAGGATGTGTTGATTATCTTCCTGCAGGATTTTAAAAGTCAGTGCTTCATCCCAAAAGATCCATATTTTGCAATTCTTACCTGGATAGAAGTTTTTGTATCCAATTAGCTTTGCTATGTTTTCTATAGAACTTGATTGTGCCATAGGTTCTATAATAGCAAAGAGTGATATTTGGTATCTTCTTTTTATATCTTTAACTCTTATCTGTGTAGGTTTATTACTAATTCCTCTAGCATTCCATACACACATTTTGTGCTTATCATCTTAAAAATATTTAGAATTAGACTGTTTGGATCGGTTTTGAACCATTTTAGGTGTTGTATAATCTTTCTTAATGTATCTTCTTGGCTTATGTGTCTGTTCAATGTTCTCTGGTTCATTAGGGTCAATTGATTGTTTTAGTAGTGAGTTAAATCTTTGTTGGGATTATGTGAAACTAGCTTTTAGTTCCGAAAGATTAAGATTTGACTCAGATTTGTTCAATAGCTCATGTTCTGTATTTAACCAATCCAGCCTTTTGTCATTTTTGTTGCTTGAAGTTAGCAGTGGTGAGTCTACTGCATTAATTTCAATAAAATTCTCTATATTGGAGGTGTTTTGAGATGGTGAGTTCTCAGAGATGTTGGACAAGACAGGAAGTATTTCTTTAGAGCCAGAATTGGTTTCAGTGTTAGGTAGTAAACCCTTAGTAGGTATGGCTGTGTTTTGACTAGCAGGGATAACTGTATTTTGGTGTTCCAGATTAGTGTCTAAAACCACAATCTCAGCAGATCCCTCAAAATGATTATAATGCAGAACCAGTTTTGAAGCATGTAAATCAGTTTGAAAAATAGCTGGTTCAGTGATGAGTATATTTTGTGTCTTATTCACAGCAGAAACATTTATATGAGCATGCTCATTAGTAGTCAAATCAGCCAAGATAGGAGGTACAACATTTATCTCATTATCCTCAGTGGATACGTCGGAAAGAACATGAAAACTATTAGCAACATTACACATAGCTTGAGATTTATCAGTAGTATTATCAACACTCTTATCAGCAGTATTATCAGCATTCATAGCATCTCTCTTATCATCATTATTAACAGCATCAAGATCTTTACCCTTTGAAGTAAGATTAGAAAGAACCTGATTTGTTGAGATTGCAATTGCAGTATTCTGGTCCTTCATGTTTGTGTGAGAGGTAACTTTGGTTTCAGAATCTGGAACTTTCTGAAATACCACATTAGATTTATTCCTTATAACAGGCACATATCTTTTTTCAGAGATGGTAAGACCTTAGAAGGATGGCTTCATTCCATTACCTGTAATCCTTCTCTGTACATCTTTGGAATGAGCCATATTACCTGTTTGTTTAGGATTATCTGAGGGTCTCCACGCATGAAGTGTAGATAGATTATTATCATTCCTACAAGAAGAGCTAGAGTGGCCTAATTTCAGGCAGTTAGAGCAGTAATCTGGTACATCATCATATTCCACATACCTTCAGAAACCAAAGTCTCTATAATCTATCCAGACTCTTTCTATTAAGGGAGTAGTCAGGTTTATTTCAACACAAACTCTAGCAACATGGGGTCTGGTTCGATTAAGAGTGGCTTTATCTTCCTTGATTGGTTTGCCTAATAAGTTCCCTAAAGACATCATAGCTCATTCATCAAAAAATTGTTGAGGCAAACCATACATTGAAACCCAGACTGGGACTATAGGTGAATCAGCTTGAGGATTAAAATTGGGAACCCATTTAGTAATTCTGAGAGAGTAAGAGCTAAAGTTCCAAACCTTATGAAGCCAACACCGATAATAGTCTTCTGGAAATGAATTTGATTGTGTCATAGGTGCTCACATAAATAGGTGTTTTCACCTGATTTCTCCCATGATAATCTAGACATTGGAATTATTAGAAACAGACAAGAAAGAAATGAAGTACATGATCTTTTCCTGAATTCTTCTTACCATATTTATTTTTAAGAATTCTGATGTCTTAAAAATATAATTTCTTAACGACCACAAAATAAATAGAGTACATAAATTATGGAAATACCAAAGTTTAAATTACAAATTAGAAAAAATGAAGGTATAATTTTGGGCTGCAGTAATCGGTCATGAACTTATAATTACTGCACGCTGCATAGTAAATTTTAATATTGCAACTAAAATCTTTTACTTTTCTATTATTCTAATTGCCGTTTTTAAAAGAATGTATGGAAAGACTGTTTTTTCCAAAACTTTGCCAAATAAATAAATGAGTACATAACTACATGTGCACGATATACTCTCTACATCTGTATGCTATTTTTGTTTAAAAATTTTTAAAAAAGAATTCAATAAAAGTTAACCACCTAATTAATAAAGATGGAAATTCTAATTCTAGAAAATAAAAGGCATAAGTATGAGAAAAATTGAAAAGTAAAGTAGACATTAAGGAATGCCCAAATTAAATTAAAATTAAAGAGTCGAATTCTAAAATATAGGGTTAGTGAGATTTACCAATCTCATTTCTATTACTTTTAAGTTTAAGTTATAATTATTTAAATTTTAAGGTACATTTTAAATGGATTTTAATATTATGAAAAACTCGTTTCAATCAATAGAAACAAACATAAAATCATTCATTAATTAGATTAATTATAAAGTAACACCGTCTAATTATTAGACGGTCCCAAACAAGACCTGATAGTAGAGTTGGGTTTAAGGTGTGTTTGACAGAGCTGTGTTTATATGAAAAATAGGCTTGTTTTGGCTTATTATGAAAGTACGGGAATACCAGATTTTGTTTTTTTTTAAAAAGCTTATGTTTCTTAAATAAGCACTTTTTTTATTATTTACCAAACACTAGACGGGTGTTTAGCTTACAAGCAAAACACTTATAAGTCCAACCTTGTCAAAATCATCCTTGGACTTATTTTGAAAGGAGTGGGAGACCAGTTTATACTTTCCCCCGAAAATAACTCCTGCTACTTAAAATATATTTAGATTATAAGTAAAAACACTTATAAAACCTTGTAAAACACACCTTTCCATACCTATTTTCATATATCGAGCACATTGTATTGAATAATTGCAAACCAAATTTCCCCATAAAATTTCATGCAATATGCCAATTCATAGTTACATGTTCAAATGTACTTCACTTAAAACTTTCCTTATAGTTAATTAAATTTTAAATTATGAAATTAAATGTTATTGTAAAATATTTTTTAGTTTGATGCACTTTATAATTATGTTTTGAAATTAACAAGTTCAAATGTGGATAAAATGCTTGAGTAACACATAATATGATCGTAACATAACGTACATGATATCTTAGAAAAACATTGTTTACTGTAGTTGAAATTAGTTGGCTAGCTATTAAATAATTTGCTAACTAACTTAATTACTATTTATTTTTATGATTTATATTGTTCTTTTTAAATGACTAAACTTCATCATTTAATGAAAATGTTTATTTTCAAATAAAATTGCAACATAAAAGTACATAAGATTAATCTCATTGTTTAAATCAACAATATTACGCAATTCACAGCAGAACCCAGCTAGCAAGTTAAATCAACAATTCTTGCTTGAAATCCTCCTTTCATTAATTTTGTAAAATAATATTATTTTAGATTTGATTTCTAATTTTGTGTATGTGGTTATTTAAATATAAAACGTACATAGTACAATTCAATTAAACAATGATTTTAAAATTAAAAACATTGTGTAAGGTGCGTTGGGACTCCCACTAGTTCTTTTTTAATCCAAAGAAATAAGATGGAGATAGTATAATGATAAACTCCCAATATTAGTTTAGAGTACGAGATATTCTTTCATAATTATTATTTAAAAATTAATTTTAAAAGGTTCATGAAATTACAAAGATTTTTTTATATAAAAAACACACATTTTATTAATACACGTTAACTGTCCTTATCACAGAGTGAGCAAGCTGATGAGCTAATACAACCTCTTCCCTGTTTGCTTTAACAAATAAAAAAATAACAGAATGGAAGAAAGTAGATAAGTGCAGAATATCTTGAGCCAGAATGCCACTGGATAGTTTTAGTTTAACTAGTAATTCTATGTTCCAACATAGTCTAAATTAATCAAATATGTAAAGTAAATGAAACGCGAGACACACAATTTGGTTACGCGGTTCGGTGAAATCCACTTACATCTGCAGGGTCTTGCCCAGTTCAGAATAAATCCACTAATCAGAGATACAGTACAAAGTACACCAAACAACTATACTTATCTTCTAATTACAATGTGTGGATTTTGCAAGCTCCCCTTGCTACCGATCCGCCTTGATCAGACTCCCTATGACCTCGAAACTCGTCGACGCTGGATCTCCTCCTCCCGAGGAATTAAGGTTTACGTTCTGAACTTTAGCACACAGATCGTGTATGTTGGAACATGAAAATTCGGGCTCTCGCAAAGCTTATCGAAAGATAGAAATCTGAATGCAAATTATAAGTTTAGAATAAGAAAATTATAAGTTTATGCTGTAGGTTAAAGAAAAAAAATCCTCGGAAACTAAAGAAAATAAGAATAAATTTAGGAATCACTCATTAACCCTCGGCGTCACACCTTGGGGTCTTCTAGGCGTCGCACCAAAAAGTTAAGCTGCATCTCACAACTCAATTCACGATGTAAATCGCAAGAAACTTTATTAATCTCAATCTCTCTCTATTCCTCCACAAGGATACATTATTTATAGCTAGAAAAGTAAATTCTAATAAGAAATGGATTCCCTTCTAGTTTTCCTAAACATGAATGAAAACATATTCCTAATGTTAAAAAGAATAATAAAAAATGATGCCGAATAAGGAAATAATTAGAAAAAACATCTATGGAAGTTCCCAAGTAGCTTCATTCTCATCTAATGCATGTCATATTAATGCCCGTGCATTAGAATTTCCTTTTCCTCTTCTTTTATAAACCTTTGTAATTTTACTCCAACGATCCCCATCATTTCTCCCCGAGTGGAAAGAACTCGACTTTTGCGAGTTAATAGCATGGAACCTTTCATAAAAGTCAGGGTCTAACTTCTGAAACTCATCATCTGTGATCCACGTGCAATCTTCTCGTGGATGTCCCTTCCAATGAATAAGATATTTCTGATAACCACTAGTTCTAGTTGACACAATTTGGTGATCAAGAATATCATAAATCTGGTCACAGATGGGTTTGAAAGATGGAAGAGAAACTGTAACATGTCTCTCTGTAATTTCATCATCCTGTCCAGGATAAAGAGTCAAGTCTTCAACATTGAAGACATGGCTAATTCCCATATCTTCTGGTGGCTCAAGGACATAAGCATTTGAGCTGATTTTTTTGAGAGTCTTGTAAGGCCCGACACGCTTAAAATGAATTTTCTTGTAAGATCCTTTAGGAATCCTTTCTGGACGAATACAGACCAACACTTCATCTCCTTCTTGAAACTCTACAAATTTCGTCCTTAAATCTGCATGAGTTTTGTACTTCTCATTGCTTATAGCAATCCTAGGACGAACTTCATCATGAATATCCAGAATATGTTTAGAAAATGCTTCAGTTTCGACACTTGGACGAGGCTGTGAAGGTAGTGTAACTAAATCCATAGGCTTTCGTGGATTTGCTTTAAGTACAATCTGAAAAGGGCTAAGATCCGTAGACCTGTTGACTGAACTATTGTATGCAAATTCAGCAATAGGCAAGATCGTATCCCAATTACATGTATTGTCCCCAAGAAAGCATCTAATAAGATTTCCAAGACTGCGATTAGTAACTTCCGTCTAGCCATCTGTTTGTGGATGGAAAGCTAAAGAAAATTGCAGCTTAGTGTTCAGCATTTTCCATAAAGTTCGCCAAAAGTAGCTCATAAACTTCACATCTCTGTCCGAAACTATATTTTTTGGAAGACCATGAAGTCGAACAATTTCCTTGAATAAAATTCGTGCAATATGTATTGCATCATAGGTTTTAGAACAAGGAAGGAAGTGTGCCATCTTTGAAAATCTGTCTACCACCACAAAAATCGAATCGTAACTTCGCAGTGTTTTGGGTAATCCTAGTACGAAGTCGATACTTAAATCTTGCCAAGGTTCATGCGGTATGGGCAATGGCGTGTAGAGCCCAGCATTACTCTTGCTTCCTTTGCTTAGTTGGCAGGTTCGACACCTAGCAACAATTCTGCTCACATCCTTCTTTATACTTGGCCAATAAAAGCGATCCTCAACTAAAGAAATAGTCTTATCTCTCCCAAAATGTCCAGCTGCTCCTCCCCCATGTAGTTCTCTAATCACATGTTCTCGCATAGAGGTATTAGGCATACATAAACGTGTACCTCTAAAGAGGAAACCATCATGTATCGAGAAAGTAGAATATTGCATTCCTTGCCCATTTGATAGTTCCTCATAAATTACCTTAAAGTCCTTGCAAGCAGAGTATTCTTTCTTGAGTGAATCAAACCCAATCACTTGAATAGCCATGGAGGTAAGTATATGATGTACTCGACTGAGTGCATCTGCAACCTTATTTTCGACCCCAGCTTTGTGCTTAATCACAAAGTTGTACTGCTGTAGGAAAGAAACCCATTTTCCATGTCTATGGCTCAGTTTCTTCTGTGAGTTGATATACTTTAAGGCCTCATGATCTGAGTAGAGCACAAATTCCTTATAAATAAGATAATGGTGCCAATGACGTAGAGATTGAATAACTGCATAAAACTCTTTGTCATAAGTTGAGTATTTCTGTTTTGCTTCATTTAGCTTTTCGCTAAAATAAGCTACTGGATGTCCTTCTTGACTCAATACTCCTCCAATTCCAACTTGTGATGCGTCACAAGCTATTTCGAACACTTTAGAAAAATCTGGTAGCCTTAGTACTGGTGCCTGAGTCATCCTTTTCTTGAGTTCTTCAAAAGCTTTGCCTGCAGCCTTACTCCATTGAAATTCCCTTTTCTTCAAGCAATTTGTTATAGGAGCCATGATAGAGCTGAATCCCTTGATAAATCTCCTATAAAATGTTGCTAATCCATGAAAACTTCGAACCTCACGTATTGAAGTGGGAACTGGCCACTCAATTTATAGCTTGGACTTTATCAGGATCGACTTCTATGCCTTGATCAGAAACAACAAACCCCAAGAAAACTACACTTGTAGTCATGAAGCTGCATTTGCTCAGATTCACATAGAACTTTTCTTGACGAAGAACTCGGAATACTTGGTAAAGATGATCAAGGTGCTCTTCCTTGCTCTTGCTATAGATCAAGATATTATCGAAATAAACGACTAGAAATTTTCCAATAAAAGCTTGAAACACCTGAGTCATGATCCTCATAAATGTGCTTGTCACATTAGGTAGTCCAAAAGGCATGACCAACCACTCATGTAATCCATCTTTTGTCTTGAAGGCTGTTTTCCACTCGTCTCCCGGTCTGATTCGGATTTTGTAGTATCCCTTCCTTAGGTCAACCTTAGTAAAAATTGTTGCTCTAGCCATCATATCCAACATATCATCCAACCTGGGAATTGAAAACCTATATTCGATGGTAATCTTGTTAATCGCATGACTGTCCACACACATTCGCCAAGTCCCGTTTTTATAGGAGTTAATAACGCAGGAACCGCACAAGGACTCATACTTAACTGGATAGAGCCCTTCTCTAATAGTTGATCAACTTGCCTCTTTTAACTCCGCCGACTCAGCTGGGTTCATCCGATAAGCTGGTAGGTTAGGAAGCTGAGATCTGGGGACAAAATCAATAACATGTTGAATATCACGCATGGGGGGTAATCCACCGGGTAAATCTTCGGGAACCATATCGGAAAAATCCTCCAATAATTTTATAATTTCTGGAGCTGCCTTAGATATGTTGAATAATATAGTGTGCTTCACCATATCAGACAATAAAATGTGTAAAGGAAATATTGGATGTGCTGATTTTCTTTCAAGGCTTAAAAGAAGTAGTATCTTGGACTTTTGAAGTAATGCAGCTCATATAAGCTTGTATCACCAAGGAAATCCATAGAGGGAAAATTAATGATTTATCTTTGATTGTCTGAGAGGGTATAATCTATAGACTATCCCCGGTGAACTCTTTTAACAGACTGATAAGAAAGTGAAATTGGTCGAACTATCAAACAAAAAATGTTAGAATAATTTCACTTCTAAAAGTAGTGACATATATGTTGTTGATATGTGATTTTCACTTCTGTCTTCTGTGTGTATCCATTGGATGTCCTCTCATGTTACTCTCGTCTGAATCACTGGGGGGACTGTTTTGATCTGTTGCTGATACTTGTGTTGTTTTTTAATGTTTTAAATTCCAGGGGAATGAAGATCTCATTATTGTTCATGATGCTTTGGATTACGGAGATTGTCGTTTGTCCCTTGCTGTATGTCATCGTCATCACTTGAATTTGTTTTAGAAAAGCACATATGCTGTTTTGTACTGCAATGGGCACCCTCTAACAATCTCCTGGTTGCCAGATACCCAAGTATGGAATTTTTGAGAATGTGAACTCAATAAAAGATCTTGCAGAAATGCCACAATGGACACCCGAGAGACCTTTGAGAGTTGCCACTGGCTTCACCTATGTAAGTGATAGGGAGACCTAGATCAGCTCTTATTTTTTATTCTTATAAACTTTTCTTAACTCGAATACATATTCAGATGGGCCCAAAATTTATGAAAGAAAAAGGATTAAAGTACGTAACTTTTTCAACAGCTGATGGAGCACTGGAAGCAGCTCCTGCAGTAAGTCTAAGTTTGTTACTTCGTTACTCTTTTATTGAACCATAATTGGACTGTGCATCATGTGGTGCATTTTTCCTGGTTTAATGCACTGCCCCAACACAAAGAAAGGCCTGTCTGTCTCGGACTGGTCTCCAGGGGCATCGTTTGAGGCAGCACCTTTGTTTGATGCTCTTAGTATACTTAACTCATAAACCCGTGTCTCTTGCTCATGTATGCTGAAAATGTAGATGCTATTCTAGACTTTCTTTTCTTTCTTATCCAGGTTAAAGCTGTTTTCACTGTTCAGCAAGTAGAAACTATGTTTTCTTTACCAATTCTAATGGAAAGTATGTATTTCTGAGGCTAAAGATCAAATCTCACGCCTGTTGCTTAGGACACCTTTTCTCTTGGCACCAATATGACAGATGTTGGAAGCTTTTAGTATCTAATCTTAATAATATTTTCTGTCAGCATCTATTGTTGAAAATGTCTACCTATAGGATTTAAGAATCAAGAGTTATGAAGTTGCTGGAAAGTCAGTTTATATTAATAGCAATGTGATTTGAAGGTGCTCCTGCAATTGTTAAAAACAGCCCTTTTTCTTTGGCTGAATTATAAAGCTTGATCACATAGTATTTGTATCTATCATCTACAGAACATTTCCCACTAGTCAGAGGAGTTTTTCCACCCATTGTCCTCGGAATTTGTTGTGTGTAATTATTGGTGCTTCTATAGTGGTTCCACCCTTACCTACCCCCCACAACAACAACACACACACAACACTTCACTTGATGCATTGCATGTCTTTATAGAAACTAAGCTGTTTATGCTATGGATTCAACTTTGTTTTGACATTTTATCTTGAAAGATATGACGATATGAGAGATACCTACATTTTTTTTATTCTTGCTCTTGACTATTTGTTTTTCTTTTCAACTCAGATGGGGATAGCTGATGCTATTGTAGATCTTGTTAGTAGTGGAACTACTCT
>JAULKM010075222.1:0-11797 GCA_032355605.1 Rubia tinctorum
TGGTGACTTCCTACTTCGAGCTGCACATGGGGGGGGGGGTTAGAAGATGGAAGCGGTGGCGGGAAAGGGGGAACCGAAGATGGAAGCGGTGGTGAGGTGAGGAAGAAATGGGAGTGGGGGTGAGGAGGTCTTTTCATATTTTTATTTTTTAAAAACTCGTGGCATTATTGTTTTTTCATCAATTTCCAGCCAATTTGACTGTTGACATTTTGGTCAACAAAATTCAGGATTATTTTTGCACTTTCATATTTTACAAGGTCATTTTATATTTTCGTCCAAAACATAGGGTTAAAAACACATTTTAATTAAAGTTTAAATGAGTAAAAGTTTTTAAGGAGGGAAATGGACATTGTTAATAAAAATATAAAGAAGAAGAAAAAAAAGGTCAAGGATGTGAAATTGAGGGCCCGACCCCAAGTGGGGATGAGAGTGGGGGACCTAGGGCAATTACTGGTTGTACATCAGAGAAGTTGGGTGCCCACTGCCCACTCGTGGGGTCTCTTTCTGTAAGGAATGGGCAATTACTACAAATTAGTTTAGCAAGCCCGCTTCGATGTTATTTCATCCGACCAAATTCAATTGCATTCACTGAAGAATATTTTTAACGTGTTTAAAAAATATATTTGACTGTTAATATATATTTAATTATATATGATAAATGTAAATAAAAAATTGATGATCAATTTAATATTCACATTGTACCAGTTAAATTTGCACTTTTACTTTTTGAACAATATTCTCTATTAAAATTTGGTGGCATATCTAAACAAACATATAAACAACAATATTATCGTATATGATATTGTTCAATTCTTTGTAATAAGTAGTTTTAAATACCAGATTTTTATTTTTCGTTACTATATGTAGGTAAACATATTAACTGTCAAACATGTGTTTTGAACAGCGTGCAAAAGTAAGAGTGCAATCTTGGCTGAGACAGAGGGAGTAATATCACATACGATAATGTTGTTACTTATATACTTCATTCGTTCTACTAACAGTGACACTATATGTTTAGATGTTTAGATTTAGATGGGAAAAAAATGAGTGGATGAAATTGAATGTCGAAAGTAAAAATTAAAATGATGGATGAAATAGTAGAATGCGTGGATAAAATTGAAGGATTTTTTATTGAAAATGAAAAATTTGCCGTTTAAAAAACATCTCAATAAGGTAAGTGTACTACTAATAGAGGAGCGGATTATCTATTTAGATATGCAATAAAAAAATTATTAGTGTATAATGTCACGAGCAATGATATTTTCAGTGAAATATCAAACTGAATGATATGATATTAGAAAAAAATGAATAATATATCAATTGTTAGTTAGGGAATTATAATTTGGTTTTTTATCACTGCCATGTCATGTACTTTAATGTTTTACCGTAAATTTTTACTTTAATGTCAAATAGTAAATGGATAATTTGAATTTAGACGGAATGAGTATCAGTATCACACCCAGCCACGTACGGCACGCTGTGAAGTGTTTTCCCTTTCTACTTTTGGAAGTTTCTTTGCCGTCTGCAGTAGGTGGCATAATTTACCTTAGAAGGAGACAAGTATTGGGTAAAAAGTATTTTTCGATTTTCTCCCACGTCCTCCGTCTCTGTCTTATTTCACGAGCACCATATTAAACTTAAATTTTGCTGTACTAATTTTATCCAATATTTCATTAATAACAACATAACACCATGTTAAAGTTAAATTTTGCGGTACTAATTTATCAAATATTTCATTCAGAATAACATAACATGTACCTTCTACGTAAATTTTTTTGTGGTAGTTTTTATTTATTTTGACACATTTTGTTTACAGTCTAATTTAAAAAACTTCTAACCACATATGTAACTTTGAGGAGGTTTCCTGACAGGTAGGTAGCTAATACTTAAGTTATGGATGGTTTGCTGTATTTATTTCACACCAAATACAAATAGTTTGTCGTTGAGTTTTCTTGATAGTAAGGATTTCAACATTTGAGGTGAAAGTGGAATTTTTGAATGTCTGTTAGGGTTCGACGGTAGCTGTCAAAGGTGTAAAGCATAGTACCTTGTATGTTCTATAAGGTTATGCCCTGCTAAGTTCCGTTGCGGTTGCATCATTTGAAGATCGGAAGATGACTAATGTGACTTGGTGATAATCCTACTGATATGTTCACCAAACTGGTTCCTCGTGGCAAGTTCCAACTTTGTATGAACCTGCTAAATGTTTTAAACTGTTAGTCTGGGCCCTGAGGGGTATTCTGAGGCAGTGATAAATTGGGATACATCTGGCAAGTTTCGTTGCATTTGGTATCTGCCGCCGGTTATCTGTTTCGCGGGAGAGGATTCAAGTCAAGGTGGAAATTGTTAGAATATGACTTGAATCTGAATTCTTTTCTGTTTTGGATTTGTTATAAGGTAATTCCAATTCTGTTTTGGAATAAGATTAGGCTAGTATTATTCCATCTCGGTTTAGGATTTTGTAGTTTGGGAGATCTATATAAACTTTCATATGAGTCTGTTTGTAATGTGTATGAGCTTTGAATACATCTATTCTGGTATGAAATCTCCTTTCCGAGTCTTTTAATAAAATCTGTTTCCATTTTGTGGATGTAGATAATACAATTGTTAGTGAACCATGTAAACTTATCCGTGTTCTTCTTTAATTATTTGTTCGTTAACTGGACCTGTAATAATACATACTCCCTCCTTTCAACAAACATTGACACTTCAATTAGTGACACAATTATTTAAAACATGCTAATTGAGTGGACCAAATTAAATGTTAGTGGGAAAAGGTAAATTGAGTGGAGGAGAATAATCTCAATATTATCAAATTTAAAATATACCAAAATAAGATAAATATTTCAAGATAAAAAGTGTGTCAATATTAATTGAGCAGAGTAACCATAACAATTCAGAAGACCGTAAGAAGAAGCGATCTTTGTTTGTTGAGGAAACAGAGGGGATACAGATGGAGTGAGCTGAGCGGTGGCTCTTAAATGACGGTGGACCTGGAAACTGCAAACCAACGACCTTAAGAAGCAAGCGGTCTTTGTTTCTGTTGAGTAAATAGAGGGGACATGGGTAGAGGGGACGGTGGACTTGGAGACTTTGCAGTCGACAGCACCACATTCTAATTTCAAATGATATAATCCCTCCATTCCACCTCAAATTTTAAGAAATTATTTTTACGGTTATCAACAAATATGATTGACCGTTAATATATGTAACTACGTATAATAATGACAAATAAAAAGTTAATATTTAGAAACTACTTCTTACGACGAATCCAATCATATCATATATGATAGTATTATCGTTTATATATCTATTCAAATATGAGGTCAAAGTTTTATAGTGAATAGTGATATAAACTAAAGTGTGAAGTTTGAAATAGGATAGAAGGAATACATTGGTCTATCAACAATGACATCTTTTTTATTTTTTATTTGGTTTACTCTTTTTTATGAAGTTTGGATTATTTACGGTCATTCAATTACTTTTTGTTCTATCATTCAATTTTATCCTTTCATTTTACTTTTCAAAAGAACTTGTGTCAAATTAAATAATGTTGATAGTGGTTAGGAGAGAGTACTTGTATTAGCATTTAACAGGTTCATATTCAGAATACCTTTTAAAAATAATAATCCAAAACACTCATTGTAGTGAGTAGGGATATTAATAGGCTCCCCTAACCTTGCAAACTTTTAGTACATGATTGACTCCACTAAAACAAAGGATTATAAGGCTAGGTGAATTTTTAGACTTCATAATTGAACTAGAGTCATAAAAGAAAAGGTAGGGTAGTGAATGGAAGTGTTTCCGCCATAAATACTCCGTGCTTCGTGTCGAATTTACAACGGTCGGACCTTCATTGACTCCCTACTTTGATTATGTCTAATGTGAGTAGTAGCAAAATTGAGCCAGAAATTATGAAACTCTTTGTTGTTGCAATAGAAATCAACACTAAACTTAAGGCACATCGAAAACCTCTCTCTCCTTCAAACTTTTCTCTCGCCCAAAATTTTCAAAACCCTAGTGCCTCCTTCTTATCGGGGGCCGTCGGCAAACTCCACCTCCACCGGCAGACTCCCCATAATTGCGGTATTTACGATGTTTCTTAGTTCTCAGCCTTCCTCTCCGTGTCATGGAGGTTGTAAATCCAAATCGGCTAAGTTTTCCGGCATTGTAGGCTCATTTTGGTTCCCGACTTCTTTGACACGGTGGTCTTCTCTGTGTTTCCCGACCAAGGCTTTTAGAGTCCTCTGTGCTCTTATTTTCTGGGCTCTTAGCAATGGTTTCTCGGCGGGACAAATAGGTCGAATGGGTCGTGCAGTTCCAGCTTCTCGAGCCAGAAAGGGTCGCTATTTTTATAGGGCCAAAGAACCGTGTAGACTTAACCCAACTCCAATTTTGCATGGTCAAGCGACTCGGGTGAACTTGGGTTCAAGACTCGTGGAAAATCAGGTTAGAGAAGTCTCCGGCGAGATCACCAGCTTTCGAAAGTCTTCCGACTAGTTATGGGTGAATGGAGGCGTAATTCTCTTTATTTTAATTTAAAATTTTTATCTTGATTTTTTCTTCTTTTTGGGGTGGAAGGCTATTAATTCTGCATTTTTGTCATTTTATTTCATTTATTATTGTTTTGCTTTTTCTGTTTTTAGCTCTCTTTTTCAGTTTTTAAAATGGCCTATTTTTAAAATGATATATTTTTATTATTTAAGTATCGTGTAGGAATTTTCTCTGTCAATTTATGTTTTCCCGGTGACCTTTTTTTTCAGTAAAATTTAAATTGGCTTCATATTGATATCCAAAGATTTAAAAACTTAAAGGAGAATCCAAGTCGGAGTTGTTTAAACAACGAACTTCTATCGACCCCGTTCTTTATGAAGATTCATCAGATTTGTAGATTTTGGTCTATTAAGATATCATTTATTTGGTATACATTTGGAGTCTAGTTATAGATATTTCTATGCATTTTAAGCATTTTCTATACACCGATGAAAAATAATTTTGTTAATTAAAATAACCGGTTTAGTCTCCTAGTTCAGAGAAATGATCTTTACGGGTCAGATGGAGACATGCTGGATTTTAGTTGGGGTACTTCATTTTTTCTTTGTTTTGATTGCATTGATGTTTGATCAGAAGTGTTGACGGAATACTTTGTGTGCATTTCACTTGATACTTCACTGCGATTGGTTATGCTTGATAGTATCAGGTTGATTCTATTGGACGGATACACAGTGAAAACCACTTACTCTTTATGTGTCATTCTCATTACCACGTTAGCCTTTGTTTAGAATTGTAATAGCGATTAGTTGTGTGTAAACATCACTTATTACTACTGAGGCTTTAGATTAAAATTGTAATATTTAGATAGCGTCTCAGTGTAAATGAGTTTATCCCATAACACCATTTGCTTGGAATCGCACATTGTGCAAATGAAACTTAATAGAAAAGGGATGGGAACCCTATGAATCCAATATTTGATTTTTTTAAATTTTTTAAAGGAAAAAACAATAGAAATCATACTGGTGTAGGAGGCTATATTGTGTGTGTGCACAAAGTTGGTAGCTGCAAGGCATCTCCTTGGATAGCCATCTTTGTTCCCTGATTCAGATCGTTGTAAAAAAACTCACAGTTAAGATCATTTTGATAGGAAGTCTGGATGTTCAGTTAAGCAAGATGGTGAGCTGTTTGATTTTGTTCTCTAAAACGTGATTGAACTGAATCTGGTGTGAGTCCTTCATTCTCTTGATTTCCCAAATTTGTGGTGCCACCTTCTTTGGGATGGTTAATTCACCTTGAATGTACTGTATAACCTACACTGAGTTAAGTTCTACACTTAGTGGATGATAGTTCTACAATTAATGGATTCAGAATGCCTTACATTTCTCTCGAATCGCCGGGCAAGGAAGGACTCGGTAGGTACTCCCTCCGTCCCAACTCTATTTGCACGACAATTATTATCACGTTGTTCAAGAAATATGTTTGACCGTTAATATATTTACCTAAGTATAATAATGGAAAATAAAAAACCGATATCTATAAACTACTAGTTACGATTAATTCAACAATATTACACTACATCTGTCCCACCAGTAATGACATATTTACTTTTTCAAAGTCAATTTTCGTAAATTTTAACCATAAATATAAATTTATATATAACAAATATATCATGTGAGATATTGATGAATTCATATTAACATATATTTTCTAAATATCAATTTTTATGTGGAATTGGTATATGTAGCCAGAGATATTGACGGTCAAACATGATCATTGAACACCGTAAAAAAGTAAATATGTCATTACTGCTGAGACGGAGGGAGTATATGGTAATATTATTGTGCATATATCTATATAAATATGTGGCCAAACTTTAATAGTAAATAGTGTCATAAAAGTAGAAATGCAAGTAGACCTGTAACGAGGGAGTATATGCCTAACTTCAATTTTTTGACATTTCACTTTTTAAAAATTAATTTCATTGAACTTGAAGAGTGCATGATGGAGAATAACTACTGCAATGGTACTTTTAACTAATGCAGATTAATAGAGTTATAAATCGAGGGAAAATTCTTGGGAAAGACGGTCTTTCCATACCTTTATGGAAAGAAAGAGTTTAATTCTAATAATAAAAAGTAAAAAGTTTTTGTTGCAATGTTAAAGTTTTATTATGCAACGTGTAGTAGTTATAAATTCTATAATCTGGTTCATACAACTCGAAAATTTTATCTTCATTTCTTCTAATTTACACTTTAAACTTTGGTCTTTCCATGACTTATGGAAAGACCGTCTTTCACGAGACGCACTCTTATTCTTATTAATTATAGAATAAGTATTTTATTCACTTATATAAATAAAGAATAGTAAAGAAGATAAAATTTATTAAAATAAAGGAATATTGTTTTAAAAATGTACTAATATTTAATTAAATAGTAAATAAAATAATAATTTATTTTCATTTAATACAAAATTTGACTGTAGTGTGCGAGGAAAGTGAAGAGGAAATCAACCGCAAACATGTACATGACCCTGCAAAAATTACATTATGTTGTTTGGTGTGGGCGAAGAGGCTCAGAACCGGTTTCAAGGATGCCAAATCTCATCATATTCTTATTTTTCTCCCTATAATAAAAATGATCAAGAATATACAGCCTCAATAAATCACCTGATGCACACTGATAACAAAATTGTGCACGCGAGAAAAAATATCTAAAACCAAAAAAAAATTGAAAGAAAATCTACGAAAGAATGGAGGAAAAAAATGGCCCAATGGTGAAAATGGAGAATGTGTGCAAGCCACTATTGGTAAACCTCTACAACAAAGTAGCTCCACTTCTTGGAGACTGATTTGCTTCCTCTAAAGTATGGCAATGAAGCTCTGACGGATAGTCTCTCAAATACCTCTGCAACAAAGAGCATCTTTTTAACAACTTTGGATACATTCATTTCTTTTTTTAGCCTGTAGGCAATCGGATATGATAGCTCCAATTTAGAGAGGAGGCCATATAAAAAAAGGAAAATCCATCCAACAGAAAATATACATGTGTGTGTATTAACAGAGAATGTGTGCAAACTCTACCATGGTACAATATACATCCCTTACCTACTTCATCCAACCATAGTACATATAACATCTTGGTAAATCTTGATGGAACCCAATGAATCTCCAAGAGAGTTTGCAGCCTCTCCAATCCCAAAATAATTAAGAGCTCAACTTTGTACAAGAGCATAAAACAATCCACTATATCTCACAGTTTAGGTGGACAATAACCTGTAGCAAATTATTTTTGCGTAAGTAGAAGGATCAGCTTTTTTAAAACAAACCAGTTAAATAGAACTGATTACGCCTACCAGCATGAGAGAGTAACAATTTACTCTATTAGGTCATACTCTATTATGATCGACCAACTCTTAATGACAAACCGTTTGCACCAAAACATTATGAAACACATACCGATCATTTGAGAATGGCTAAATGAATCCGTTCCCAAGTGAGTGGGTTGTGGAGCTCGAACCATCAGCTGATGCAACTTTCGAATGGACACATATCGATTCAATCTAAGGTTCTTGAACATCAGGGACTTCACAACCAGGCGCTCCAACACCTCAAAGTTGATCGGTAAATTAAAGTATCAAAACCCCTAGCATAATACATCACCACCAATTATGTATCGAATTTTTTTGTTCTTGAACACAATCCGAAGGTTCTAAAATAAAAGCAGTGAAGGCAAAAACTGAGAGAAATTAATACCCATATGGAAATTCATAGAATCATGCTATTGGCGTAGAAGGTCGGTCACTTGAAGAAGTTGTTATAGGAAATAGAGAGGAGGAATCAAGGATGAAAATTCATAGAATCAGGCTATTGGCGTAGAAGGTCGATCACTTTGAAGAAGTTGTTACAGGGAATAGAGGGGGAGCCAAATAAAATGAACGGACGACCGCGTACCGGCAACCCTTTCTGTACCTAGAATAGGGAGTATCACACTTCGCAGGCTGAAATGAAAGCAGAGAGGATGAAGGAAGGAGGAGGATAAGTTGAACACAAGGGTAACCAGACACCGGCAACTTGTTGCTAACCTTCAGTAGCCGGTGACAGAATTCGGCAATTGGAAGAGAAACAGAGAGGTGAAGCAGGCAGGAGCCACAAAGTTGGGTGCGTTGAGACGGGCGACCGTACCTCAACCTATACCCAAAAAAACTCACGCTTTTAGATATAGAGTAAATTAACTACCGCTTTTAAGTTGTTCCTGTTGCATCTAAAATGCTAGACTAAATTATCTACCCGATTCAACCTCACTGTTCTTTACAATCTCATACCTCAGCATCAACCAACAGTTAAAAGAAATAAAAAATAGATTATCACATCAAACACCTTAAAGTAACCAAACTAAACCACACACACTATGCAAAACAAGCATTTGTACATGGTTTGCATGTATTTAAACATGAAAAATCTACCCTGAATGGAGAGTATTTAAAATGAACGGGTGCATTCTAGACTATTTAAAATGAATTCGGTTTAAATATGCTTGTTCTACTGAGTAATAAATCAGTAAAACTAATCGAGATGATAACATCAAATATTCTGAATTCCAGCAGTAACTAAATGGCTCGTTAAAAAGAAAAAAACATGCACTTCAGGTCTTTCTACTGAGTAGATATTTAACAATGCAATTTCATAGCAAGAAATTTCCTTCTGCTTCTTTGATTTTTCGTCAAACGAACCAGAAGAGTATGAATTTCAAACTATAAGAAAGCATTCAATCTCTTCACAAACTCATGTGAGATCTTAATTATGGTGAGAATTAGCACAATATTAACGATTACAAATGCACACATGCTTATTTGGTGAAAAAGAAGAAGATGGCGAGGGAAATTACCGGAACTAGAGTTGTCAAAAAGTAGTGAAATTTCAATCTGAAAAACAAAATCTCAGGTAATGAGGGAAATTCAGTTTCTAAAAGTCATTGCTAAGAAAATTTGATTCTCACTCATGACTTGAGCTTACTCTCTACTTGAATCGGAGAAGCTGGAAAAACTTTCATCATTCTTTTGCCCTGTATACTTGAACCCCCCAATACGCCATTCGATTGCGTACTGCACAAGCTCAAATTCAACAAACATCTAATCAAATCAATTTATGGTGCAGGCGGAAAAAAATTACCCCATCACCGTCACATTCAGTTACTTTGAGGGAGAATCTATTTATATCATCAAAAAGAGAATGGACGAAACACTAGGAACTTAAGCCCGTTCTAGTTCTGATCATATAGTTAGGTAGCGAGTCTAATGATAGTACTTACTATCCTCAGGAGTTGCTACACGGCTTCGCTTCTTCTTTATTTGACGCACTCTTGCAGTATTGCCATCACTTCCATGACTTGAACCGTCAGTATCCTCGCTGTATACAAATCCACAGACAGGATAATTAGTTCCACACATTTTCGAAGAATATAGCCAAAAACGATATCATCATGGTCACACAAACCTTTGTGAAACACCGTTATCAGCTCCAGCACCAGAACAGCCACCATTGCCATTGCCTATCGACATTGCCAGCCCATGAAATCCTTTCAATTTATTCATAAGCCCTTGGTATGCATTCACCTTAGCCGACTTGGCAGGTGCATCGATGGTCAAAGGAACCCCAGCTTAAGCCATAGAACAGTTAATTCCAGTATCCTACACTTGTGATCCCATTGACACTTAAAAAGTTAAACATGATATCAGTTTAGAGCAAAGAAAGCTTACTGTGGCTTCAATAACAGCAGCAGTTGGAGAAATTACATGAACATTTGGATGTGCACCTTGTAGACAGGGGACAAAAAAAAGATCATATTAGGCAGAATCCTGATTTCGAAGTACTACATTCAGTGAATTCGTGAACAAATTTTCATGTTATATCCAGCTCGTCACAGATCCAAAGATACGCATGAAATAAATGTGAAATGTACTCATTAAAGACTTACTAGGGGAACCCCAGGATGAGCATAAACACCTAGAGGAGCATAGAACGCAGCATAAGGTTTGCCCTGGAATGGATTCAATGAATAGTCATTTTATGATGATATAAGTATTCGGAAACAAAACAAATTATTGTGGAGAAAGCGAAAAAGAGCACAAAGTACCTGTGGGGGTCCCCACATGAAAGGATACGGAGGGTGACCAGATGCAACGGTAGAGTTGTAGTATGGAGGTACAGGAAGTCGAGGACCAAAGCATGCCTAATAAAAGGATATTAAACTATATGTTAACCAACCGTACTGGTACCTCAAAAAGGCCATCATCAGAGATAGAAACTAAGAGCTACAAGGATCGAGGGGGAACCTGCATTGCTGCCCAATCGGGATAGACGTGGACATTATTGTTCTCTTGACCCTGTTCCTTCAAAGTTGAACAACAGAAAATCACAACTAAATCCCAGTAAAGATACAAATATATTTCCCTCCACAGGAAAGAATGTCACGTTAACACAGCTTACCGGTGCTGGGGAAGAGGACTTCTCAGACTTAGGAGATTTTGCATCCTCGCAGTTTCTCATAAAAATGGACAAGGATCCCAGAGGGGTTATGAAGAAACAGAATTATGAAATAAGTAAACAAATCACCTCTAGCAGCAGCCTCTTCCTTTCGTCTCACATCCTGCAATAATGATATCCCATCATGAGCTTCTACGTAGGACCGGGGAAAAAACTTAAAGCAAAAACAATCAAACAGCTCATAGAGACGAATATGTTATGTGCAAATAAAAATAATTGATATCTGGAAAAGTTACTACGTAAAAGGAGAGGCTCATCATTTTTTTCCCCAAAGAACTGCATCAGATCTTAAGCTCTTTGAGGGAGAGATTTCAAAATCTATAGAGCCACAGTTGAATACCACAAATGAAGATCCTTCGTACGTCGGGAAAAATTGTCCTTATATACAAACTGTATTCACCAACTGATAGGATAAGATTTACAATGAAGGAAAAGAAACCTATCGTTGCCAGTCAACAGAATCCAGATTTCCTATCGTATACCTGTTCCCGCCTCCTCAATTCAGTTTCCTTAGCTTGCAGTTCCTTCTTTTTCTTTTTCAAATCCTGTAGTAGAGACGCATTTGCATGAGCGGAACAGACATGAATGCTATAATACTGCTACAAGTTTGCAAACATGAGATGTGCACTATATTTTTAAAAACCAGACCTACCGCAGCACTATCAAGAGGGATATCAATTGAAGTAGTACTATTATAAAAGTCTGCAGGCTCTGGTGGAAGTGGTGAAAGCCTCGAGTTTGTAGCAGCAGGAACAGTCCCTG
>JAULKM010075251.1:0-11794 GCA_032355605.1 Rubia tinctorum
AGTAAAGCATTTTAATAAAGCAGTGACTTCGAAATATGAAAAATAGTTTCTAACAAGTAACAAATAGTTTATAATCGATTGCAAGTTGATTATACTTCAGGTTGAATTGGGTTCAAGTTGAAACGTATTCTGATTGAATCATGTTTTGGTCGGAAAAAAATTTCAAGTTGATTCAGTCGTGTTAGGTTAGAGTCCAGATTATCAGGTCATAATTGGGTTTCGGATTGAGTTTGGGTCGAGTTGGGTTTGAACCTAGATTATCAGGTTAGAATTGGGTTTCGGGTTGAGTTCAGTTCGGGTCGGGTTCGGGTTTGGGTCAGTATTTTGCGGGTCAGAATCGGTTTCGGGTTGAGTTCGATTCGGGTTGGGTTTGGGTTCGGGTCAATATTTTGCGAGTCAGGATCGGGTTCGGGTTGAGTTCGATCAGGTCGGTTTGGGTCGGGTCAGAGATTCGGGTCAGAAATTGACAGCTCTAGCTGGAGTTTGTTTCTGTAAAATAAATACTTAAAAGACTTGGTTTATTTTCTTTCTTATTTTTTTTGGTTGAATGGAAAAGTTGGATAAGTAACACCAACTACCGCCGTAAAAGGCGGAGAGAACTACCCTGCCTTTGTTTCCGTATCTTTTACCTCATGATTAAAATACTATGTTTTATAAATTAACACTACAAGTCTGGATTTTATTTCTTTTCCACCCTTCAAAGGTGGAAGGTGATCTTTCCATAATTTATGGAAAAATCAAGGTTTAACTGTAAACTTGAAGAAATTAAAATATTTTTTTGGGTTGTATTAATCGGGTATAAACATATCCCTCATAAATGTTGCATAATAAAATTTTAATATTGCAACTAAAATCATTTACCTTTCTATAATTTCAATTCAACCCGTCTTTCCCTAGGCATATGGAAAGACAGTCTTTCCCAAAACTTTGCCTTCGATGTATTAACACAAAAATGTGAAAATATACTATTTAATTGTAAAAACATAAAATCTTGTACTCCCCTATCCCTCAATAAGTGTGCTACTTCATTATTCATTTATAAAGTAGATACAATCTAGATTGTAAAAGTTCATAAATATATAAATATGAAAATTTCGTATGAGATCTATATCATGTATTTTCGGAATATTATTTTTTAATATGTAATTTAAGATATTGACCTTCTAAAATCGTCCTTGAATAGTTTTAAAAAATTTGTAAGATGCTTATGAAGAAACGAAAGCAGTAAGTTATTGGAAAGTACTAAAAGGAAAATTGAACCATAATTTGAAAATAGAAAATATTTTCTTTGTGGATCAGAGCGGTCACATATCTTAAATAAATGTCATTTATTAATTCTTCTACTCTTAGATTTTTTTCACTAGTGAAAATTTTAATTTCAAATATATTTTGTACATTATAATTTCTTCTGTTGTATTATATCATATGATTCTTATATATACAAGAATACACTAATATTTTAATCCTTCTTACACAAAATAAATTAAAGATGTTCTATGTTATAATCCAAATTTATAAATTTACAAAAGCAACAATAGCTTATGGTTACATTAGTATATTATAAGTATTTCAAGATTTCTCGAAATGTGTAAAAAATAGTTAAAATAATTATTAGTATTTTTATGTGAAAAGTCAAAAAAGTGTTGATCGTTGATCTAATAAAGTCAAAAATATTTTTTGCAATGCTTATACATGGAAAGTCAAAAAATTGTTGTGTTGATCAGATAAAGTTACACATTTTGATTAGTGCGTCTATAAAGAAAATCAAGTAAGAATGACTGTTAATTATATAAAGACAACAAACAATTACCAACGCTTTTATATAGAAATTCAAAGAAGGGGTGATCGTTGATCAAATAAAGTAAAACTTTATTTATTAGTGCTTATATGTGGAAAATCAATTATGGATTTACCGTTAATCGGTGAAGTCAAACCTTTTTATCAATGCTTGTACATGGGAAGTCAAGTTAGTGTTGAATGTTGATTAGTGAAAATAAACATTTCGATCGGTGCTTATATATGGAAAGTCAAGTAAGAGTTGACCATTGATCAGAAGAAGTCAAACATTTTTATCAGTGCTTACATATAGAAAACCCAGTAATGATTGACCATTAATTAGTGAAAGTAAATCTTTTCTTAGTAGTGCTTGTTTGTAAAAGATTAAACAAGGGTTGAGAGTCATACATTTTTATCAATGGTTATAGATGGAAAATCTAGTAAGGGTTGGGCGTTAATCAAATAAAGTCAAGCATTTTTATCAGCGCTTCTATATGGAAAGTCAAGGGTTGATTGTTGTTGGTTTAAAATCAAACATTTTCATATGTGCCCACATAAGGAAAGTAAAGTAAGGGGTGACTGGTAATTAGATAAAGTCAAACATTTTTATCAGTGCTTGTATATGGAAAGACAAGTATGAGTTGACTGTTGATTAGTGAACGTCATTCATTTTCACCAATGCTTATATATAAAGTCTAGTAAGGTTTGACCGTTGATAGGTTAAAGTCAAACATTTCTATCAAGGCTTATGATTGGAAAGTTATGTAGTGGGTGTCGGTAATCAAATAAAGTCAACTCATTTTATCGTTGCTTATATATAGAAAGTCAAGTAAGCGTTGATAGTTAATAAGTTAAATTCAAACATTTTTTACAATACTTATGTATAGAAAGTCAAGCAAGAATTGACCAATGATCAATTAAAGTCAAACTTTTTCATTAGTATCATACATATAAAGTCAAGTAAGAGTTTACCGTTGATTAGTGAAAGTCTAACCTTTTATGAGTACTTATATATAAGAAGTCAAGTAAGGTTTGATCGTTGATCAGTTAAAGTCATGCATTTGTATTATTGTTTATGAAAAAAGTCAATTATAGGTTGAATGTTGATTAATGCAAGTCAAACCATATCGGTACGTATATATGGAAAGTCAAATAAGGGTTGACTGTTGATTAATTAAAATCAAACATTTTTATTAGTATTTATGTATGGAAAGACAAGTAAAAGGTGATCGTTTATTATATAAAGTCAGACATTTTATCAACGTTTATCCATGGAGGGTCAATTAAGGGTTTATCGTTGACCAGTTAAAGTCAGACAATTTTATCATTTTTTATGTACCGGGAGTCAAGTAAGAATTAACCACTGATAAATTAAAGTCAAACTTTTTTTTATTAGTACTTATATATAGAAAGTCAAGTAAGGGTTTACCGTTGATAAGTAAAAGTCTAACTCCTCTATGCGTGGTTGTATACAAAAAGTCAAATAAGGGCCGATCGTTGACCAGTTAAAGTTGAACATTTTTATTAGTGTTTATCGAGAAAGTCAATGAAGGGTTGAATGTTGATTAATGATAGTCAAACCCTTTTATCGGTGCTTATATATGAAAAGTCAAGTAAAATTGATCGTTAAAGCTTTATTATCAATCCTTATTATATAGGAAGTCAAATAAATGGTGATCGTTAATTAGATAAGAATGTTGGGGTTGTATAGGAACATACATTTTTGTCTTTCAAAATGTCAACGAAAGTTGAACTTAACGGTTTGACTAGACGGAAGGGCGACTTAACTCTTTTGTTAGTTCAGGGTTCAATAATATTCAAAAATAGAATTGAGGGCCAAAGGTGAACGATAACAATAGTTTAGGAGCCACTAAAATCGTTTGTCCTTGAGCTTAAATAATTAATAGTCAACCCTACAATCACAGAACAACTAATGGTAAAGTCTATCCAAAATAACTTCATACAGTCACTAATAACAAGATTGACTTAATATAAATAACAATGAAACTATTATTTAATTTTTTTTAAAAAAATAAATTACTAACTAGGTTGACTTTATAATATTAACGGTCAATTCCTAATTAACTTTTTGTATACTCTAATAACTCTTTTGATTTTATATAAGAAACTGTCAACCTTTAACTAACACTCAGCAAATAATCATGGTTAGAATGTCTGTAATTAACGGCCAACTCAATCTTAGTTAATTAGCCTTCTAAAAACTCCATTAGCGTAGTTGGTTTAATACAATTAACAATTAATTCACACTTACATTTTATGAAAACTGAAAGTTGAGATGGATTCGTACAATAAAAAATCAACCCCAAAGTAACACTCTATAAACATTCATAATTAGTTCGAATTTATATAGTTAACGTTTAACTCTAGTTAACGTTTAATGATCAATTCTTACTATTGCGGGTAAAGCTAGAAAGTGGAGTAATCAACTTCTTTTTGTCTGTTGAATTATAGGTTCAGTTCGAATATGACCGACCACTATTGCGCTGAGAGTTTTGTCTCTTAACATACGCAGGTGAGGTGGTTGCAGTGGACTAGTGAACATTTTATGAGGCGGTTCGGATATGAATGTTTACTTGGTGCTGTTTAATCTAATGACCTGGTTCTTATTATTTCAGGATACAGACCATGGCAAATACTGTTTGGTACTGGTATTTGAGGCTAATGGCCTGGAGCTCTCAGATTTTGAAAAAAGACAGGTGAGGACAGACATTAATTTCTGATTGTTATACTCTTGATTTTAAGACTGATCATCCCCTTTTCTCTTTTCCTCTCTTATGATACTCCCTCTGCTTTCTTAACAATGGCTCCCTTTTTTCTGAAAATTTTTCAAGGCATGTTTGACCACCAATAGCTTTCATTTCATACAATAACGAACTATAAAATTTTACTTTTTAGAAACTACATGTTACGGAGAATCCATAGACAACACACATGACGTGCGTCATTATATGCAATTAAAGTTATTGATGGTCAAACATGTCTTGAAAAATTTTGCAGTCAAAGGGAGTCAATGTTAGGAAACCGGAGGGAGTAGGAGTTAGCAACCAATGCATAGGCTTGCACTTTCATGTACAACAGTTCAATTCTTCTGTGTCAGAAAAGATTCCATCATTTTTTGGATTTATTCATTCCATTTACCACCACATTCACATCACAACTAGTTACTCCATTCTATTCAAATTCACAACTTACTATTGTCATATTTATATAGAATTTAAAATATACAAATAGAGAGTAGAAAGACTAATGAAATTTACAGGTTAAAGAACTACATTTTCGGTTATCCTTATAAATCAGTATTTCCTCCGTTTCACTATGTTTGACATCATATGTTTAGATTTTTTTTTTTGCAAACTGAAATGTGTGTGGAGAGAATTGAGTGAAGAGAGTAAAAAGTTTAATGAGTGGTTGAGAATGGTACTCCATCTGTACCAACTTTATTTGCACTTGTATTTTTTTGGCACTATTCTCTATTAAAGTTTGATCGCATATTTGAATAGATATATGAACAATAATATTATCGTAGGTGATATTGTATAATTTTTTTGTAGCAAGTACTTTCTAAATATCAATTTTTTATTTGTTGTTATTATACGTAGATAAACTTATTAACGGTAAAATATATTTATTAAACAGCGTGATAATGATTGCAGTGCAAATTGAGGTGGCACGGAGGAGGGAGCACATAGAGTTCCAGGGATATTCCATTATCAGAAACTCGAATTCATCGAATTGGTTCCTCATCGACCCGAAACAAGTATCCCAACCCACATAGATTACTGTAGCAACTCCTTTCAAAGATGCAGATTTATTTTGCAAACAAAACAAATTTTATCCATAATCAAACTATACGTTACTGAACACCAAGACCATCTAGAAAAAAGATAGCGAAACATCCTTTACTGATAAGAATTCGGTCTGTCTTATTTTCTACTAACATAAACAAACAAAAAAAGGTGATAATTTTAAAAATAACATATCAAAATAGAAAGGATTGTGGTATTAAATAATCCGTCTCACATTATTCTGCACACTTACTATTTGACAATCAACACTATCAAACATTTACCACATATTTTAATAGATATAAATAATAATATTATCGCATGTGATATTGTTGAATTCGTCAGAGTAAGTCGTTTCTAAATACAAATTTTTTTATTTGTTGTTATTATACGTAGTTAAAGATGTTAATGGTCAAATATATTTGTTGAATACCGTGAAAAAGATTCTGTGAAACTTTGTACGAATGGAGCAGGTAATTTACTCGCTTGGAGTATGTAAACGTCAATGAAATTTCCACCACACAAACTCAAACTCCTCTACACCACCGCAAGCGCGCGGCGGTCAGGCGCCGGGGCACATACTTTCTTCTCTGGGCCTTGGACCTGTCACAGTCAGGCCTATCAGCCCACCGGTCTCCCTATAAATAAAAGCCCATCTTCCCATCATTCATTCCATGATTTCCACCCCTTTTTTACCGGTCATCTCTCACTCTCACCCACTGAAACACACCCAAACACCTTTTCACCTCCTTCCCCTGTTTTCCTGCTACCCTTCAGAGGTTGCAAAACAGCACGTTCTTCTCAAGGTAGACAAAAATGTAGTGTTTGCAATTTCCTTGAAGGAAAAAAAGAGAGAGTTTGAAAGTGAAAACTAACAATTTGTTGTTTTGGATTGATTTAAGCAGTTGTAGGTTTTGAATCAAATGGGTTCGCAAGAGAAAGAGCACAAGTGCAAGAAGCTTGAGAGATGGAAGAGGGACAGGAGAAGATGTTTTCCACATGGAGGCACCATCACCTCCCTGCTGGATGCCTGACTTTAGTTGGGTGCTATCCCGCCTGAGCTTTCTTTCCTCCGTTACTGGGCTCTCTGTTTTTGTTTTTGTCTTTTCCCCCCTTTTGACCTGTTGCCGTTCACTTCCCTCTACGTAAGACCTCTTCTTGACCTTGTAAGACCTTTTCTTGACCTTGTAAGACCCCGGGTGTAAGAAACCGTTCTTCTTTCTCGTCGTGCCGTTCACCTTATACCGCCATGTGTTGGTATAAGGTGTTGTCAGCTACCTCCCCCGCCCCCGCCCCACCCTCGCTCTCCTTCCTTGTCTATCCCTCCTGAGCTGTTGGACTTCCACCACACATTCCCATGGCATCTCCTCCCCAGCATCGAGGATGAATTTGCCAAATACTAAAAGTATACACACATACTATATATTATTGATGTACACAAGATCATACAGTATTATCTTGTTAGGAGAATTTACTTTCTTTCGGTAAATACGTATTGCATGGGATGGAACAAAACACGTGTATTGTTTGTTGTCGTATTGTAGTTTGAGTCAATTTTGTAGCCCTTCTAGTTTTGTGCTGTAAAGTTATTCTGAGGAAGAAGAAGAAAAGAAGAGTGGAGGAATAATTATACCTGCAGGGGATGCAGTGTACAATTTACTCTATGCAACAAATTTATGCCAACTATTATTTGGCCTTTCAATAAATTTCCAATAGATAAATTATCAGGGTAAGAATTATACTTCTGAGCATACATGTATCATTTGTCTTTTACTCAAATGAGAAATAGAAGATCAGGTCATGCAATTGGTTGGGTATGTACATATATAGCGAGTCACTTTAATTTACGTAGTTGTAAAATTTATTATCAACTCCGTCTCTTGAAAGACGGTATTTTCATAAGTCATGGAAATGTCATGGTTTAAAATGTAAATTAGAAGAAATTAAGATAAAATTTTCGGGTTGTATGAACCAAGGTATAAAATTTATAACTACTACACGTTGCATAATAAAACTTTAATATTGCAACAAACACCTTTTACCTTTTATTATTCTCATTAAATCCTTTTTTTCATAAGTTTATGGAAAGACCGTCTTTCCCAACACTTTGCCTTTGTTATGTATCTACCAAAAATTAAGAACATTAATTTAGTATATCAAGTCCTACATTCTATTCCAGGGTTATATAGTTCCAAATGAATGCATCTATTTCCCAAGCATAACAAACTAAATGTAACGTGACTTGTTATATAAAGTGCTCCCTTAGTTTTATAAGAGCACTACTATTTCTAATTGTGACTTGTGAGTGATTTTTTTAAAGAGCTGCATATATATATATATTTTTTATAGAAAATTTCAACAACTTTAACCACCGTGTTATTTTTTTTCGATTTTCAACTTAAATTTCTTCATTATTTAACCCAACTAGATTTAAAGAGTGACACTCTATTCCTCTATCTTTTTAAATTTTGCTGAATTTTATAATGTATAATAGTTGTAATGTTTTTTAAAAAATAAATACGCATAGCTAGGCATGTTGACTCGTTTTGAACAGTAGTTCATGGGAACAGTTGTTTGTGTAATGATGAATGATGAAGGATTAATGGTGAAGTCAAACATGAAAGCGGGGATGATGATGATGATGATGATGATGATGTTCCCAAGTGGCATCTCAAAATTCACAAAACCTCTCAACAACAACCGTTTAGTTAACCTTGTTTAGATGCATTATTTTATGAATTTACATTTACTACTCTCTCGGTCACACCATTATACATATTTAGATAACATGGTGCTAACATGCCCTTTTTACCTTTGTTACTCACATCATCATTCCTTTTTTTGAGACCAAAACACATTTAGAAAACTGGTAGGCCATGATGATGATGAATCTTTGTGAATGTGAATAATACTGCCCAGGGCCTGATTTGAGTCATGGATGTGTTCACTTTGAAACATGCTTGTCTTGAAAGTACATAGAGAAACTTGTTTTTCCTTAATAAAAAATAAACTATAAGTCTGATCAAACACAGCATATACTACTAGTTCAATTCCATCTATCTCAATAAAATGTATAATTAAAGTTGTTTACTCCCTCCGGCCGGTTAGATTTGCACTGCAATAATTATCACCATGTTCAAGAAACATGTTTGACCGTTAATATCTTTGCCTACGTATAATAACGGCAAATAAAAATTTGATATTTAAAGACTACTTGTTACGACAAATTGAACAATATCATATACGATAATATTATTGTTTATAAATCTATTACATATGCAGTTAAATTTTGATAGAGACTAATGTCAAAAAAGTAGAAGTGCAAACAGAGTTGGGACAGAGGGAGTAGTTTAATTTTCATCACTCTTACTTTTTATTGTATTTAGTTCAAGAAAATAAACTCGGAAGAACATATTTGTTGGATGAAGTGGGAAAATAAATATGATTTTCTTGATAGATGCTGAAACAATTCCAGTTTTTTTTGAAAGTGTCAAATTGATCCTTAAGTATTCAGAAGTGTAAAATAATCCCAAAATTTCCAGCATTGGTATTAGGTTGACAAGGCATAATCTTAATATTCGATAAATACTTATGCTCGTTGCATCACATTTGACCAGGGGCGGAACCGGGAATTTTATTTAGGGGGGCCGAAAATAATACATTAAAATTTAGAGAAAGTCTCATGTTAAACCAACAAACGATTAGACCAATAGTGAAAAACCTCGTTTCAACAACTTTTAGACCAACGCTGATACATATTTGGCCGATTCAGACGTAGGAGACGCGGGCCACACCTTCGCGAGGCCACAAACGGTCCGACAAGCTTTCCGGCGAGCTGACCAATGGTCTTCCATATTAAACGGTCTCCCAGTATGGTCAACGGTCATCCAGCAGTTAGTCAACGAAGGTGAAGACAGTCAAACAGGCGGCGGTAGTGAACGACTCTTTCTCAACTCGGCCCTGTCAAAATTTAGGCCTAAAGCACATCCAACGTAATTTCTTCTCTAGTCCATCCCTATAATCTATCCCCGCCCAATTTTTTGACTAGTTACGCAACTAATATTCATTGTAGACGACTGTAGCCATGACAACATCGTGGTGATTGCGGTGGAGAGTCGATTAGAAACTTTGGTTGACTTTGTCATTAGTGGTGTTAGGTTTCGGGCAACAGTCAAAATAGGTCATCCTGTGGTTGGGAGTATGTGGTCCGGCCCATTGAAAAATAGGAGAACGGGTCTTTCTGTAGTAGTATATATTCGCCGAACAGAATTTCTAGAGCACAACGGAGTCGCCAATGGCTGCAGCACCGTACCTGCGGCGAGTTTGGAGGATAATACTCTCAAGGCAATAATTACTTATAGGCTATAGTAGATATGGGTCATATTTGCACTTTTATCAATTAGTTAGGGTTTTTTACACTAAAAATTATTTCAGGATTATATGTGCACTTTCTCAATTATATAAGGTTATATTTGTATATTTCCCAAATATAAAAAGTACAAAAAACACTGAAATGACATTCATTCCCCTAAAAACCCTAATCTCCTTCATTTTCATCCTTCTTTTCTTCCATTACTCAAATATATTCTCTTACCCCCCTGTTCTTCTTCTTTCATTATTCTCTTCTATTCTTTTGTGAGCCGCCCCGCGATGACGGGTTTGCAATATCTTTTTTACGGCTGATTCGAGTTGGCGGCGCTAGTGGTGGTGGCGGAAGAGTAGGGTAGAGCTTCGTCGACGACGAATTCGAGTCGCCGTGCGCTAGTGGTGGTGGCGGAAGAGTAGGGTAGAGCTTCGTCGACGATGAATTCGAGTCGCCGTGTGCTAGTGGTGGTGGCGAAAGAGTCAGGCAGGGCTTCGGAGTCGGCGTTGGCGTCAGCGTCGAGGAAGGTTGACGGTGTTGGAGTCAAGATGTGCTCCGTCTAGGAATGCTAGTGGCGGAAGAGTCGCATCGGCGACGAAGTCAAGATGATGGTGGAGGCGAGTAGTGGTTCGGGGGCGTGCGATTCGACCGGCGATAAGATCTTGTCGATGGAAGACCTGGTTTGGTTAGTATCGGTTTTGGTTGATATTCCGGTTACCATAGATATCATTCATTTAAAATTAGAAATATAAATCAATTGATTAGTAGTTAGAGCCGCAAAACTTAGAATAAAAGGTAAAAAAATTAGGAACCATGAATCAACTTACCTGTAACTCGTAAAAGAGTGAGAATTCAAGATGTGTTTGAAAGAATCGTACTCATAAAAAGTTAATTTATATTATAGGTATGAGAGATTAACTTATGTTTTTTATAATAAAAAATATGTTTTACTTCTAAAATATACGCAACTTTTTAATAGCTCCAAAAATATTTAACTAAGGAAAGTAATTTGTAAACTCTTCTTGCGAACACACGTAAAAAAACACATTAAGCAGAGAAAGTGTGTTCAACTTTGGAACCAGGTACATTTTTTGTCCATTTTTATGATTGTATAAGTGGACAAATAGCCACCACACACGCAAACGTACACAATTTCAGATTCCATTTCAATTAGCATGTGGAAAGTGTGGACTATTCTGAGAAGCATTCCATTTTATGGGCCAATGTTGTGATTCAAACTTCAAAGTGATATAGGCCCAATTCAGCACTTGCTTTTGAGTAGACCAGTTTATTGAGCCCACTTAATTGTTTAAGGCTAACATAGCCCACCTAGCTCTTCATGCGGCGCCTTGTTGCAATGGCCAACAATTTGACCACTAAAGCCCAATTAGTTTGTAGTTCCCTTATCATACGTTCAGTTCACTTGTAAAAATATCCTTTGTTTGAAAAAAAAAATTTTTTTATTGCTTTCATGCGTCCTTGGCAGTTTCTTTAGTTATATGATTCTCAAAGGCGTTTTTAACACTCTTGTGTTTATAGAGCTACCGTATGGTTATTGATATCATCTTCGCCTTATGTAATTGCGCCTAGAGCACGACGGTGAGAGATAAAATAGACTAACATGAGGCACATTGATGTGAGGCCAAGAAAATGTTTTAGTGCATGAAATGGAATAAAGATATATTCCTAGGTCTATAGTGAAATGAGTTGGTTGTGAAAAGCGCTAAGTAAAGCACCGTTGTTGATTTTACAATTGAAGCTGAGTACATTGTTGCTTTGGAAGCTGCATAAGAAGGTGTTTGAATTAGGAAATTCATCACTGAACTTGATGTTGTCCCTGTCTTAGCTG
>JAULKM010075259.1:0-11794 GCA_032355605.1 Rubia tinctorum
TCATTGGAGAGTTCAACTGACAATGATAAAAGAAAACTCGGTAAATTCTGTTCCCGGAATTGACTCAAACTATTCTCTGCTTCAGTTCGGACTTTTGCATCTGCGGATTGAGCAGCTAAAAGAAATTGGGTAATTTCCATAGCCATTTCTCCTGCACAGTAAGTAGGACAATCAAATACTATGTCAATAAATTGACCACCCAAACAGTTTGACGAAACAGAGGAGCAAGAAAGAAAAACACAGTAGCAAAAGTCTACTGGCAAATCATTCCCTAAAAGAAAACAGATAATCTAGGCAGTAAAATCCATGAAGAAATATCAACCTACTTAAACTAGAAATCAGAGCAGTGGAACAATTCTAAAACCCTAAGTAACAGAAGATAGCAAAAAAGCACGCACGCGGGCGCACACACACAAACACAGATACGATAACCATTCCGACGAGAACTAAAAACACATCCAATCAGTAGATTCAACAGCGCAAAACAGCAAACGAGAACAACGTGTGAACAGAGACGTAAAACCCTAGACAGCCACAAAGTAACCAGAGTGAATTGAAGTCAAAATCACAGTCGATAGAGCAAAGTTTACCTCAGAAAAGATCGACAGAAAACCCAAAATCTGATCGGACGGCCGCGACAGTTCGCTCCGGCGAATCAAACCGAAGAAGCAGAGCGGTTTTCTGCACTAAGACAGTTTCTCACTCCTCTTTCTCTCTGTAGAAGATAAACTGCAAGTTATCTGCGTACAGTGGAAGTAAATATAAGAGTGAGAGAGATGGAGGGAGCGGTGTGTGAGTGCGTGAGAGAGAGAGAGAGAAGTGAAATTTCGAATTGAGGGAAGAAGCGGGAGGGGCAGTGAAGAAGGCGGCAGCTTTTTGCACGTACAGCTGGGAAATGAGAAACGGGCAGGCTGCCCGAGATCGCCGACCTAGTTTTAAAACCCTAAACGCTTTTAAGTGAACTCGCTGGCGTTTTTCGATTTTTCCCCATTTGGGTACTTGAGAAGAGTAAGAGTTCTTCTTGGGCTGGGCTAATCTATCGTGATGGGGTTGGCGGTAATGAATGGGCTATTGGGCTTACTATAACTGCAGTATTTCCTATATTTAGCTACGATTTTTTATTTTTTAGCAAAAGCAAGTCTCATTTTGATAAGTTTTTATGGTTATTATTTTAATAGTACATCAAATCACATAAATTCATACTACAGTACATCGAATCACAATTAGGTGATGTTTTTATTTAAGACAATAGGAAAATAAATAAATATTTTAGATTTACCTAATGTATGTTTAAAATGAAACTTTTATGAAAAATAAATGCTTATGGTAAAACAAATCTCCATCTAACGAATAGAAAAGGTTTAAATTTTTGCCTAGCAAACAAAAGCCATACTCTTTTATTGCTACAATCTTAGTTTTCTAAAAATAATTAAAACTATTGGTGGCGAATGGATTTTGCGGGATATAACATTTTGTATTAGTCCCTCAGTTTCTCTATTAGTAACACCATAAGTTTAGATGTTTGAATTTACGTGAAGAAAATGAGTATGGAATTGAATGTTGAAAGTAAAAAGTATAATGAGTGGATGAAATTGAATGAATTTTGTCGAAAATCGAAAGTGGCTCACTTAAAAAAAACATTTTAATTAGATATATGTGCCGCAAATAGATAAAAGGAGGGAGTATATTAATTTGATTGATTGAAACTCATACTTGAATTTATCAGATAAACTCACTTACAGATATTTATTAACACAAAATCTTATTTTAAACCGTCGAATAATTGGTTGAGATTATTTTATGATTAATATAAGCAGTTAGATGATTTAATATTTAGTTATATTTATTGTAACAAAATTTTAATAATTGTGAACACGCTTCTTTTAGTGTCATGAAGTATATATAAATTATAATTTAACTTTAAAATTTATAGAAATGAAATGTGTCATTACTGATCTAATAGCTAGTCAGTCTAACGAAAAATGCTCTCATGCATTAAATATATTAATTCTAAATTAAAAGGGTGAAATAATTATCTACACTTTCAGTTACTCCAGTTAAATCCTACAGTTTCTTTTATCCATAAACATTTTTAGATGTATAATTTCTATGTTAAATGTACATATATAAAAGGTAAACTCCGGCTCAAGATATAAAGCATAGCATCAAAATCAATTTCAAATATAAATAAATGTATCAAGCGTTAATTTTTTTTAAATAAAACTTTATTCCCACGAATTTTTAAAAAAAAATTAGTTTTCTATTTCCAGAGCCAGGCACACGACAAATGAAAGTTGCAACTATAAATGATAGAGAATGTTAAATTCATCGAACGATTTTCTTTTCTTTTAATGTAATGAAAAATTGAAAATCAAAATTAATTATTTAACTAAAATTATATACAGAGCTTGGGTTACTTGGGTTTCTCTTATACCCAAGAGATTAACCCCTTCGAAATTCGGCAATTTTCGTCCCATTAACCTTTCGAACTTTGTCAACAAAATATTCTCCAAAGTGCTAATAGAGAGACTTAAACCATAGATGTCAAATATCATCTCTCCACAACAATATGCTTTCATGCAAAACATAGAAATTACGGACAATGTGATTTATCTCCAAGAGATAATGAAGTTTATCAACCTCAAAATGAAAAAAACCAAACTGTATTATAAAGCTTGATCTCACCAAAGCTTTCGACCATGTAAGTTGCCCTTTCCTCTACTCCATTCTTTTAAAATCGGCTTCCATGGTAATTTAGTCAGAAACATCCTGAATAACATCTCACAATCATGGTTTCCATTCTCATAAATGGAAAACCTACGGGGGGTTTTAAAACTATCTAGAGAAATTAAATAAGATGACCCTCTTTCGCCTTTTCTTTTCAACATCTTCACTGAATCTTTCTCACGGATCTTATCTTTCCTCTTCCAAATTGGAAATCTTGAGTATTTTCAGTTGTCATTTCAAACTCCCCCAATCTCACATCTAAGCTATGCGGATGACACAATTGTGTCCTTAAAGTTACTACACTGAACATAATTCGTTTAATGGCTATTCTAAAGAAGTTTGAAGTTGCTACATACTAGATGATCAATTACCACAAAAGCAACTTCTTCATCAACAGTAAAGCTGCCTTTCAAACATAAATCTGATAAAAACAGCCTAAAAATGATCCAAGGCTCATACCCATTTAGATATTTAGGAGTCCATATCTTTACATGGAAGGTGGAGAAGGTATACTTCCAACCCATATTTGAAATATGGGATTCTAAGCTACTAAATTGGAGAGTTCTTTCTCGGATGGGTGCAAGGTGAACCAGTTTGGACGTTTGATGGGGTATCTGTTGGTGTTGGATGTATTTTAGGGAGGACGCATTATGGTAATGCGTCCTCGTTGTGCTGGTTTTTTTATTTTCGGAGAGAAGATGACGCATTACCATAACGCGTCCTCACGGTGAGTATAATTATTTTTTCGAAGAAAGAGAACGCATTTCCATAATGCGTTCTCAGCATATGTGATTTTTTTATTTTCAAACAATAGAGGACGCATTTCCATAATGCGTCCTCAATTTTACATTTTTTATTTGTGCTTGTATTTTTTTTACCGTCATTAATTTTAGAAGTATGGCGTGGGAATGAAAAATATGTGGAAAATGAAGAGAAATACGTTTTGAGGTTATTTTGTTACTTTGAACAAAATAAGTTTTATCTACTTCAAATTGAAATGCTATGTACTTATGATATTTGGTAGTGTTGGGAATGACATTGTATTAATTTTGTGGTAGCAGAATTTTCGTGATTCATATTGATCGGTGTAAAAGGAAATTTATTCTAACTGTAATTAGTTGGTTAAAAAATGAAATATATGTTGTGGCCTTATTTTATTCCATTATAAAGTAGTATATAAATTTCTCCTATTTTGAATTAACTATTTGAGGAAACTAATGTACAGATTGCGGGATATTTTTATTTATTGTAAGGGGTTTTTCCTATCATTCTTGTTTTTCCGGTGTTGAATGAAATGCAGAACATGTTGGTGGATTTTTTTTGGAAGTTGTGTCACACGCGCGGACACGGGCGGCGCGTGTGTCACACAGGCGGCAATTTCGCCAACTTTCGGCACCACCAGCCTGCGTCGTAGCCGGGGGAGACCTGCAAGAAGACCAGAGCATAATGGTGAGGTCAAAATTCACCCAAAAACGGAGTTGGAACCAAAATCCGAACCCAACACACCTCCTGCAATAATCTGAATCGGCTAAGGGACCGACACCTCCGACGCGGCTGCCTGACGGAAAAAAAGATGCTCCGGCAAGGGGTTAAACGGGAGGAAGAAAACCGGGAACAAGGAGAGTGAAACGAGGGAGAGGAAATGAAGCAAATTTATGGAGGTGTCCTCATTAAAGTGGTCAAACTGGCAGGTTATGGCAGGTGAGTACGGGATTCAGTATAGCGTCTTCTGCCATGGCAGGGAGAACGCATTACGGTAATGTGTCTCTTGCATGGCCAAACAGTGAAATTAAATCCAAAATAAAAGACGCATTACGGTAATGCGTCCTCACCCCGCATCCCTGACCGTTCACTGTAGCTCCATTTCTGTCATTTTCTCCTAAATTGAAAGAATAAGAGGCTTAGTGCGACTGGAAGGTTGACACTACTCCAAACCTGCATTTTCTCAGTTCCACAACATAGATGGGAGGTTCTCAACCCACCAAAAAATGTCATCAAAAAGCTAAATAAAAAGCTTTCTGTTTTTTTCTGGGACAATCAAGAACGGTCACCAAAAAAAGTTTGGAGAGCATGGAATCGGCTTACTCTTCCAACCAGTGAAAATGGCATAGGAGTTCAAAAGCTTTCGGATGTAATCTCAACCTTCTCCGTGGAAATTCCAAGAGGGAGTCACACCATGGTCAAATTTTTTTGGTCCCTGCCTCATGCTTCTAGAAAACCTAGAAATTACCAAATAATTATGCAAGTGGATTCCATAGCTCAAAACCACACTGGTTTTACACAGAAATGGTAAGGCGGGATTTTGGGAATCAAATTGGACCCCACTGGGATCTTTGATTGATTTATGTGATCCAGGCCTTACTAATGTACCTACTTGTCTCTCTATTAGTGAGTTTATTGTATCCAGAAATGTATATATTACTACTATTGCTGACCATATCCATTAGGAAGTGCTCTCTTTTTTGTCCAGTGCATAATTGACGGACAGGGAAGATCGAATGATCTGGACTCCTAACTGGAAAGGGTTTTTTTCGTTCAAGTCGGCGCATGATCTCATTAGAACGAAGAGCAGAAGAATTTGGTCTCCGGCACATAACTAGCATAAAAACTACCAAAAAAAGGTACTCATTTTGTCTCATTTCAACCTGCACACTTTTTGGTCAGCTTTCTCAAGACACATTTCACCATAAATTTTAACAAGTATATAGATACAAATATCATTATGTGAGATATCATTCGATTCCCTGCATGACGTATTTTCTAAACATTAAATTTTTATACACCATTATTATACATAAATAAAGTTGTCGTTGGTTAAACATGGTATGAGAAAGTTGATCAAAAAGTGTGCAGTTTGAACTGGGACGGAGGGAGTATCAATTTTCATGTGGAAATTACTCAATGGCCTTTTACCTTTTGATGACATGCTACAGTATTGCTACTTTAATATGGTTTCCAGATGCTACACATGTAAAGAATCCCGTGACTCATTAGATCACTTTTTTAACAGTTAAATCTCATCTTTGAATGTTTGGAATAATTTTCATAACTTATTAGCCATTCCGCAGCAAGATTTTAATAACCTTTGGGATAGATTATCCACATATTGGTCATTTGAAGGTTTAACTCACACTCACACACACACACTACTGGTTCATATTGTGCCTTCTCTAGTGTATTGGAATTTATGGAAATCCATAAACTCATTGATTTTTGAAGGAGTTAGGTTGAATACAGATATCATTGTGAACAGGATCAGAGAAGAATTCTTCCCAACTTTCCTAAACCATCCAGTTTTCTCAACTAACCTTTTTGACAAGGATTGGCATGTTTCTGGTCTCACACCCATTATCAATGTATCATGCCTAAACCAAAACCTCTAAATGCAAAGATTGGATGGATAAAACCTATGCTACCCGTGAAAATCAATGTTGATGCTGCTTGGTCTTCTAGTTCTAATGTTGCTGGTCTTGGTATCATTGTTAGAAATAACAATGGTAACCTTACTAGGGCTGTTGGTATTAAAACTATAGCCAAGTCGGCTTTGGATTCAGAATTATTGGCTCTGCACCATGGTGTATGCATTGACAAATCAATCACGAATCTTAAATTCAAAATCTAAATTGACTGCGGTCCTATAATTAGCTTCTACTCCCTCCGTCCCGGCAGATTTGGGCGAATTACTGTACACACGGCCTTCAATGATCATGTTTGACCGTCAATAACTCTAGCTACATATACTAATTCCGTATAAAAATTTAATATTTAGAAAATATATGTTAAGATGAATTCAACAATATATCACATGATATATTTATTATATGTACATTAATTTATATTTATGGTCAAAGTTTAGCAAATTTGACTTTGAAAATTTGTCTTTGCCAATTCTGCTGGGACGGAGGGAGTAGGTACCGGATCGATTAAACCATGATAATTAAGAACCCGGGGATCAGGTAAAATAGAAAATGTCCACGTGTCCAACATGCCAAGCTCCACGTAGCCCCCACACCCACCAGATCTCGCGACCTTCCCTACGTTACACAAACCAAACCTCAGTCCAATCCCTCCACAAACCACTCCCCAAATCTCCATTTCCATTCACCATTCTTCACTAATACTTCATCAATCAATCCCCACATTCTCAACTTCATCATCAACCATGAAAGGATCCGGAATCGTGATCGTGCTTTCGATGCTGCTCATGGTGGCCCGCCAGAGCCATGCGGTGGACTGCGGCCTACCTCAAATCCGGCGGCACTCCAAGCTCCCAGTGCTGCGACGGCCTCCGGAAGCTGAAGAACATGACCGGAACCACACAGGACCGGCGCTCCGCCTGCCAGTGCGTGAAAGACGCGGCATCCAAGGTCTCCGTCAATCCCGACAACGCCTCTAAGCTCCCCGGCATCTGCGGCGCCCCCATCAGCATCCCCATCTCCTCTTCCACCAACTGCCAGACGTGAGTCCCCAGTAATTAAATAGATATATACTTTTAAACGGTGAAAGTTATTGACTTCCTTCTTCTTGTTGTTGTTGCAGTATTCCTTGAGCGAGGTGGATCCATGTGTAGTTCGTAGCGGAGAAAGAATTGGCGGTGGGATGAACGTTTGAGCTCTGGATATATGCATACAGTTTATATACGCTTTTGTGGGCTTCTGTCTGTATAAATAAAAGAGTGGTATATTTTTCTGTTTATGTGATGATGGTGTTGATTAAATGTGTCGGTGTTAAAGCAAATTAAACATTAGTGGCGTTGATGTTAATCTGAATTGTCGTCGGTGAGTTAGGATGAGTGGTGTTGCCGGCCTTTACATGGCCCAATCGGTTCTTTTGAACACGGCCCCAAAAATTTATTATTAGCTATTTTATATATATATATGTATATGTATATGTGTGTGGGGGAAGGGTTAATACAAGATTTTCTGAAACACACAATCCCGAGTATTCATATTTCTGGGTGCTCCTCTGCAAAAACGCGAATTTGCCTCAAAATATATTCTACTTGCCCAATTAATGTTCCACCCTGCCCAGTATACTCCACTCAATTTGACAGGTTTATACTTTCCTATCAGATCGAAAAATCAAATTAATATATAGAAATAAATTTTACAATTATTCAATATTAATATAAATACTTACAAATATTAATTATAATAAATTATTCTCCATCTTTTCATGATGGGAAGATGAAAAAGAGAGACCGAAAGAAAAAATGATGGTGCGGCAGGACAGGTTTACACCGACTAATGTTTGAGAGAATCGAGATTGCTAATATTTTTAGTGTCATCATAGGTTTAGATGTTTAGATTTGAGTGGAAAAAATAAATGGATGAAAATGACTATAGAAAGTTAAAAAAAAAAGTAGAATTGGTGGATTAAATTGAAAGAATTTTTCCAGAAATGAAAAGTGTGTCAATATAAAAGAAACAAGTCAAAAAGGAAAGTGTGTAGATAATAGAGGAGTGGAGGGAGTATATGGCACACTTTTTATTTTTGAATTGTTTATTTTATATTGACACACTTTATATTTTTTATAAGACTTTTTCGATTGTATTCGCTCATTCTACGTTTTACATTTTGAATTCAATTTCATTCATTCAGATCCAAACATTTAAATTTATGGTGTTATATACTGAGGAACAGGGGAGTGTCTAAAATTTCATTCATATTAGATTATTTTTTTAAATAAAAAATAAATATTACTCATTAATTTATTAGAGTTACCTGTGAGGAAAACATATAATAGTAGATGGATCCATTTTGATTAGTTTTCCGCTGATGGTTGTCGCTGCTACGGAGTACTGACTACCAACAACCTAATTTTGGTAACCATTTGCTAAACCATGACACCGCCACATTCTATACTTAGAAACTACAATTTACGCTTCTCAAGCAAAGCAGGCAAGCAGCCTCCCACCGTAACTATATATCAAAAAAGACGTCCATGATTACTCAATAATGACGTCATAACCCAACCGGATTCACTGTCTACTATCCGACAAATTGTTTTGTTGATTTGTTTTACTATCTTAAATTATAGTATATTGTAGGATAAACTCTTAAATTTTAGGATCAATGTATTAATAATTTGCAATAACTACTTATTTATTTGGATGCGATGTCATTGACGAGTAGATTACATGAGAGTGAATGCATAAAAAATAGCTGTCCCTATCATGCACCATCAATTTTTCAGACTATATATGTCATTACGGTGAAAATAATCAAACTTATGTTGTTCTGATTGAAAGTGTAGAAACGATATCGTCTGACTATTTGAAAGGAAGGAATAAATGTGTTGTGTTTCTTTTATAATTTTATTGGATAGATGACACACTTTTTTTATTTTGGTCCAATTATTAATTTATTTTTGCAACTTGTAATTATTGTGAAGTTTCACCGACTCATTTTCTTTTCCTTTCAATCAATTCAATTTCTTATACTTAATTATTATTTGAATAAAGTGCATTCATAACCTCAGTTCCTTGTTTATTGCATATATATATATATATATATATACACACTCCTTAATTTTTCAAAAGTACATATATACCACAGTTCTTTGTTTAGTGCACATACACCCCTCAGTTTTTCAAATGTCGATCACTGATTACAGGGGTATATGTGCACTTTCGTAAAACATAGAGGGTACATGTGCACTTTCGAAAAACTTGAGGAGATACATGCACACTTTCAAAAAATTAAAGGGTATATGTGTATTAAATAAAGAACTCGGGACATAACTGCATTTATCCCTTATTATTTTTCTGGAATTTTTGTGTCCAAACTAACACCAAATACCAACCCCCTGAGTAAAAATCTGTTCCAGACATTACGTACATTATTAAATACAAACTTAATCCCACCCCTTCACAAACCCTATAAATACCATTTCCAAGTTCTATTTCATTCATTCCTCACCAAGTACTCTTCACTAACACTTCATCAATCAATTCCAATATTCTCAACTTCATCATCAACCATGAAAGGATCAGGAATCGTGAGCGCTGTTATCGTTCTTACAATGGTGCTAATGGCGGCAAGGCAGAGCCGAGCGGTGGACTGCGGCCAGGTCGTCGGTGCCCTTTCGCCGTGCCTGACCTACCTCAAATCCGGCGGCACTCCAAGCTCCCAATGCTGCGACGGCGTCCGGAAGCTGAAGAACATGACCGGAACCACACAGGACCGGCGCTCCGCCTGCCAGTGCGTGAAGGACGCGGCATCCAAGGTTTCCGTCAACCCCGACAACGCCTCTAACCTCCCCGGCATCTGCGGTGCTCCCATCAGCATCCCCATTTCCTCCTCCACCAACTGTCAAACGTAAGTGTTCAGTCTATTCTCGTCTCACCATAAGTTATATCTGAGCACTGATAACTTTATATTTAACAATATCTCACGTGATAATATTCTTAGTTACTTACAAACTAAAATGTATAATTAGACATGAATAAGAAAGTTGACAAAAAAAATGCTTGTGCACCGGGGTATAATTTGTGTTCTTATTTTTGCGTTCTTGTTTTTGTTGCAGTATTCCTTGAGCGAGGTGGATTAACGTTTCGAAATTAGCGAGTAGTGAAGAAATAATTGGCAGCGAAATGAATGTTCGGGCTCTATATATATAGCCATATGTTATGTTTTTAGCGCTAGGGCTCTTGTTCTTAATTACATTCAGTTTCGCTCCCTACGTGTACTGTATAGCCCACTCTTTTGTGGGCGCTATTTCCATAAATAAATTAAAAGACATTTTTATTTCTTTGCTTTTCGAGATGCATTTGTTTCATGAATTACTTCGAAATTCCCATAATTGCTATGGACAACAATTAAAAATGCAAATGTTAAATTGAGATTAAAATATGGTTGGATTAATTTTTGCAAGCAAATTTGAGATAAAGATACACACAGAAGTTTAAATTGTTGTTTCAATGGTGGAATTTGGTTGTCTTTACATCAACCAAGTTGATTTATACTAGCGGGATGACACCGCGCGATGCGCGGTGTTTGTGGTATTCATTTTTGTACTATCTTCGTTTTGTTGGATGTAGCACTATAGTTTTAGATACTTGGATATAGGTGAATAAAATGTGTTGATAAAATTGAATTTAGAAAGGGAAAAAGTAGAATGAGTTGATGAAATTGAAGGAATCTTATTATAAAAGGAAAGTGTGTCAAATTCACAAAAACAAACAAAAATGGAAAGTGTGTCACATCGAATGAAACGGAGGGATGATTCTTTAAATATTGTGTAATATTTATTGAGACGCTCACATTTTTATATATTTCACTGATGACTTTTGATGATTTGCGTAATATTTTATTGTATTAATGTGATCAAATTGTCTTATGATACATATTTTTTATGTCAGTGGTAGAAATGTAGTTATTCAAACAATTTGATTACATCTCACATGATTCATTCTAATTATAAGCATGCTATTGACACTTTGGATACCATCAAGTTATTTTCTAAGTATCATTTTATGTTGTGTAGAAAAATAAACACATACAATACATATATACGCAAAATAAAGAAAATACATGGATATAATGCACAGTTTCATACTTCAAAATGAACATTATGAATAATGTAGCGAATAATATAATGAATAATATTATTCAAATTATTTTTACCAAATAAATTTTTTATTAATATTTTTATAAAGTTAGTTGATACAGAGGAAAAGAATGTTTATTTGGAGCCCTTTATACATCATGTTTTATTTTACATTATCTTATTATTTTTCACTCCATAATTTTTAAATAATCTACTATTCTTTTTATAAAAAAATTGTATCATAACTTCTTCTATCATGAATTTTATACCAATTTCTTTCTTTATATTTTTTATCAATATTTTTCTTTATATTTTTACATTGATTTTTATTCGTATCATTCATTAATAAATTAATTACATTAACCTCTCTCTCGTTGTATTTCTTTTACTACTACTGACATTTTTCGAATCACCTTCTCTCTTTTCAATTTTTCACTTCATTTCTTTAATTATTTTTGTATTAATTTCTCCCTATATATTTCTTGAATTATTTTTCTTTACATTACTTCAATCATT
>JAULKM010075270.1:0-27780 GCA_032355605.1 Rubia tinctorum
ATTGGTGAACCACGTAAATCTTGTGTCTTGTTAATTTCGTTCATATTTTCTGTTCTTTCTCCATTCCGCACAACATAGAACATATGTAAATTTTCAACTTTACAAATGTATAGTTTCATGTTTTTTCAAAATTCAACCGCTAGTAAAGTTAGCTTCAGTTTTTATTAGCAGGATCTATAATCCTATATATTCTGACTCCAAGAAAAACGTTGCAAATAGCTGATAAGGTAATATTTGGTCGTGTAATGAGTCTGGTTTAGTGATAACCCCACTCTCTGTAATTAAGAGCTCCAGAGTTCAAAACACACCCCCATACAAAAATTGTGAATATTAGAGCAAATCCTTGATGGGGATTACCTAGCGTCATGAGACCGTATTGGTGATCCCTGTTGTGGTTTCCCAACCTGCAGGTGGTCGATGATGGTGAGATCGTGGTGGCTCCGGCTTCGGTGACAGCGGATGGTTAGTGGTGCAGCGTTTGAGTGTTCTGAGGGGAGTGTCCCTATCTATCTAATTGATGAAATTTTATTAAGGAAATAGTAATGTGTGTAATTGTAATCTAATTACAATTACATATATTACTATTTCCTTAATAAGTTTCATGCTCCACTGAGTTTCAACATATTCAATGGTGGTGTTTCCTAATTAGATTTTAGATTAGAATGTTAATATGTAATTTAGTTGTTTGTATGTAACATTTTTAAAAAAAAAATTAATATCCGGACAAACTTTGGAGGAAATCCATTCAATTTGGTCTCATCTCCTCTTAATTCCAGTGGTGCTGCTGGAACATGGGCCGGCATTTAAGTTTTAGCCTTAAATTTCACATTTGGGTCCAGCTACTTGTGTGAGAATTATCCTAATGACTACTAGTAATTAATTATATTTCCCGAAACACCACCCCTAGTTGATTTTTTAAATTGAGTCTATTTCTTGAAAGACGGTATTTCCATAATTCATTGAAAGACCAAGTTTTAAAATGTAAATTAGAAGAAATAAAGATAAAATTTTTGGGTTGCATGAACCGGATTATAAACTTTATAACTACTACACGTTGCATAATAAAATTTTAATATTGCAACAAAGATCTTTTACCTTTTATTATTCTAATTAAACCCCGAATTTCCATAAACTTATGGAAAAATCGTCTTTCCCAAAAATTTGCCAACTACGAAAGCATTTTAAAAAATTTATTGTACATATTTTCATAACTTTACAGCCCAACATGAGGTACGATTTGTTTTTATGGGATTTGGCCAATTTAAGATATGCAAATAATTGATTGAAAAAAGATATGCAAATAATTATAGGATGTAGAGATTGACAAAGATTGGATTTTTGCTATTCTCCCATGATCCGCGCTCATTATGTATGCAATCTCAAAAGTTCATCACCAAGATCCAGGAAGATGGTTGGCTTCTTAATTCTAATCTAAAATAATCTTGATTTGAAAGAAAATCGAAAATTTTATTTCAGAACAAAAACTACAACACACCGTCTTGTTTGAAACAATCTAAACTTAAGATCATGATTTATTGTGCAATTATTGTAACTTTCATTATGGATACGGTTTTTTAAAAATGTGCTAATAAAATTAGGGACTTGCTGTTCAATTATCAAAATATAATATATATTATTAAATATCATAATCTTCCAGAATTTTCATTTATTTTTCGTCATCTTCCTTCTCCGCTTCTCGGAAACCTCCGTGAACGGCTCTGCCGCCACCGCAAATCTCTCTACCATCGCCGTGAACCGCTCTATTTTTTCTACTTCCACCGGAGATTTATCTTCCGTCACGAGAGGCGTTCCTGTGGCAATTCAACAACGATTCTTCCTGGCGATTCTGGCAATTCAACAACGATTCTTCCTGATGCATCCGGCAATTCAATAACGATTCTTCCTGGCGATTCTTCTCCGACAAATCTACTGTGATGGCGCATCCGATGATTCTTCTCTGGCGATTCAGCAGTGCGGAGCATCCACGGCGGTGCACATCGATGGCACAACGGGCGCATCCACGACGGTGCACATCGACATGCAGTGGCGGCTCTGCTTTTCTGATCTCAGCATCATTGCCTTTGTCATCAATTGGTGCAAAACAAACAACAATTGCAGCGGCATCGTTTGATTGCAGCGGGTGAGTTAGGGTTTTAGTATCTCGGCGGAGGGCGACGATTGGACAAGACATTTTCGCCGATGGAACCTGAAGCAGCACGCTAAAGAAGTGAAGGTGAATGAGATGCACTCTGAAAAGGAAGTATGTGAGATGCACGTGCCTAGCGGATGACGGCGGATGATAACGAAGACAGCAACGAACGGCGACTAAGGTTTTGGAGATGGGGTTTAATTTTTTTTATTTTTTTCATAATGATATACTGAGCTTTAATATTATTTGGCCGAGTTCATGATCATTAAATGTTCTCTGGTACAGTGGTTAGTACTCTTGTTGTTGAGATTAGAGGTTTGGGGTTCAAATCTCAATGTGACCTTTATTTTGAAAATTTTATGTTATTCATGTACATGTTGAGGTTTTATATTATTTAACTGAGTATAAGTTCAATAAAATTCTGTGGTGTAATGGTTATTGCTCTAGGATTCGAGGTTAGAGATCTAAGTTCAAATCCCACCAGGTCCGTTTTTTAAAGAATTTTTATTCTTGAGAACTGTACCTTTTTGTTGATGTTCGTAGTTTTTTTCTCTTATGTTGATGTTTTTCATTAATCGGGTGAGGTTTAATTGATATGAGTTGATGTTTTGCAGCTTATTTTTAATTGATATAAGTTTTTTGGTTAGAGATCTAAGTTCAAATCCCACCAGTTCCGTTTTTTAAAGAATTTTTATTCTTGAGAACTGTACCTTTTTGTTGATGTTCGTAGTTTTTCTCCTCTTATGTTGATTTTTTTCATTAATCGGGTGAGGTTTAGTTGATATGAGTTGATGTTTTGCAGCTTATTTTTTGGTGATATGGATTGATATTTGTAGTTTTTATTTTTTTTCTCTTGTTGATGTTTTTCATTTTTTGGCTAAGGTTTTCGTAATAGGAGTTGATGTTTGTAGTGTGGTTTTCTTATGATGATGTTTTGTTTTCATTTTTTGACTGAGGTTTTGGTAATAAGGGTTGATGTTTGTACTGTCATTTTTCTTATGTTATTGATTTTCATTTTCCAAATGAGGTTCAGGTGTTAGGAGGTGGAGTTTTTAGTTATTGGGTGATATCGGTTGATATTTGTAGTTTTTAAAAAAAACAAATTGTTGATGTTTTATGATTTTCAAAGTAAATAATTTATAATCTTGAGGTACCGTTGTTTTTTTATTGACGTTTTTGTTTTTTTTCCCTCTCATCTTGACGTTTTTCATTTTTTGGGTGAGTTTTAGCTGATAGTCGTTGTTTTGTAGTTTTTTTTGGAGTTATATGGGTTGATATTTTTAGTTTTTTTCTCTCATGTTGATTTTTTCATTTTATAGGTGAGTTTTAGGTGATAGGGGTTTATATTTGTAAATTTTATGGTGATATGGTTCATGTTTTGTAGTGTATTTTTCCCTTATATTGACGTTTTTCATTTTCCTGGTGAAGTTTAGGTGATAGGAATTGATGTTTTTAGCTTTTGGGTGATACTAGTTTATGTTTGTAGTTTTTTTTAAATGATAATTTAAGATTTGTTGATGTTTTTATGATTTTCATTTGATGTTTTGTTAGTTGAAATAGATTATTTTTAAATTTTTTGTTGATTTTTATTTAATTTTTAAATATTTTTTCCTGCAATTTTTTAGTTGATGTTTTATAATTTTCCGTTGATATTTTTTAGTTGTTGCTAATATTTATATTTTTTTAGTTCGATGATCATTTTGATTTTTGCATTTTAAAATTTTTAAAAATTTTTTGCATTCCAGATGAGTGGAAATGATGTGCAAAATTGGATGAAAACGCCCCTGGAAAATATTATAGATAGATCACTGTAAAATAATTATAAGAGATAGGTCCCTGTAAAATTATTAGAGATAGGTCGCTGGTACTAGAATATAGTTAGAATAGCATAAAGACCCCTGTTTAAAGTTTAGGCTGTCTCACAGGAGATCATCTCAAACTTAAAATAAGGCAAAGTCTTGGAAAAGACCATCTTTCCATAGGCATATGGAAAGACAGTGTTGAATTAAAATTATAAAAAGATAAAAGGTTTTAGTTACAGTATTAAAATTTTATTATACAACGTGTAGTAGTTATAAGTTTAGGCTAATTTGCAATTTAAACCTTGGTTTTTCCATAACTTATGGAAAGACCGTCTTTTAAGAGACAGACTCATAAAATAATCTTTTTATGAAAGAAAATTGGAATTTTTATTTTAGAATAAAACCTAAAGGTTTTATAAATCACTGAAAGATTCACTATAAGTACAGTGACGGAACTAGGATATTATTTAAGGGGGCTGAATAACAAGGTAAAAAAAATCGAACGCTTAATACGACGATATTTAATGCTTATATAATTAGATAAATACATAATAATTAAATTTTTACAAGAACAACAATTGATGATCTACCACTTCGAATCAACAATTTATCCATAACCTATTATAAATCAAATAAGATAAATATTTTTAAATTAAATTATTACAATGACATCAACAAAACAACAACAATAACAATAAATTTTAAAAACAGATTCATACTCACTAATTAAAATTCAGAGTCCGCCTCTTAAAAGACGGTCTTTCCATTAGTTATGGAAAGACCAAGGTTTAAACTGTAAATTTGAATAAATCAAAATAAAAAATTTGGGTTGTATTAATCGGGTTATAAACTTATCACTCCTATATGTTGTATAATAAATTTTTAATATTGCAACTAAAACATTTTACCTTTTTATATGGAAAGGCAGTCTTTCCCAAAACTTTGCCTTAAATTCAACTTCAAAAATCCAAATTCAAATCTAACTTCAAATTTAAAATAAATATAACTTATAAACTAACATATATAATTATTCTATCATGTTAATTAAAAAATAAATAATATAAATTAAATTTTAAGAATTAAATTCGTGAACAAAGCACATTTATAAATTAACTTAGAGTGGGTCTCTTGACAGGCGGTCTATTCATAAGGTTAAGGATAAACTACTTATTTTTGACCTCATACACTGCATTTGTTAAATTACATACTAAATTTTGAAAATTTGAAAATATTTATCTGTTATATATTATTATATTTTCACATTCAAATACAAATTATTACTTGTTTTAACTTTTAAAATGAAATATTTAAATTTTATAAAAAAAAATTACAACATTTAATGTAAAAACGACCGTGGATAAACTTATGAAAATACCGTTTTTCCTGAAACCTTCTCATTAATTTATACCTAATTAAATAATTACAATCAAATTAGCATTACTTGATTGAAATTATTATATTCTAAAATTAATTAAATAATATAATAACTTAATTAAATAAGTTAATAAGTTAATTGAGATTTTCTTAATTTGGGGAATTGTGATTTCAGTTGAACTTGAAGAGAACGACTGTTAGTTCCTGCACACACACAAAAAAACCTCATTAAAATGGCCAAATTCACAATTCATCCACCGCCAACCTTCAACTTCATCACAAGAATTAAGGATTAAATTTGAAGGATTAATTTAATTCCCCTCCACCTTCAACTTAATTAATTCTTCAACTTCAATTGCGTTTCTTCAACTTCAACCTAATTCTAGTTGTAGAATCCTTAGTGCGATGGACTCCGATGGCGCCGGCAACGTTGCACAGCGTGGGAGAATTGGCGAGCGGTGCGGCTGGTGGTCTGGGTGGAAAGAGAGATTCGCAAAAAGGTAGCCTTTCAATTTTGGGGATTTTCTCAATTACTCGATTGGCCCAATTAGGTTTAACCCCAAATTTTTTGTCTTTATAAATAAAAACGACGCCCTCCCATTTACGAAAACAATATCTTTTTTATTTATGAACACAAAAAATAATAAATATTAAACCCAATACTCAAAAAACGTCGTTTAAGTATTGGGTTTTTAAAAAAATTTAAAAATGGTGAGTCATCTTCTTCATCTGGGTGAACAGAACAGGGGCAGAACTTCCGAGTTAGAGGTGGCAAAAGCCATAAATTGAGGTGGCGCCTAGAACTAATTTCTGCGCTACCAGATCTCAGGGGTGGCTCCTGCACTCTCTCACCCCCTAATTTCGCCAATGTGTATGAATATGCATTACAATAAATCAGTATCGATATTAAACATTGGTAACAATAATGAGAAAATCAGTAAAAAAAATATATGGCCAGTAGAGGTGGCGAAATAGACATGTAACCTGCGGGTCAAGCAGATTGTCTATTGTTAAACTGGGGTAGGTATGAGTAAAATGAGTAATAAGTTAAATGGGTAATGGGTCAAATGGATAGTTAAAAAATATGGGTTGGGCGGGTTGGGTTTATGAGTTGACCGCGGATTTACCCATATGGGTTGAAACCCGCAGGTTTAACCATATGGATTGGTATACAAACTCATATGGGTCAATATATGGATTGAAACCCGCGGGTTTACCAATATGGGTTGATATATAAACCCATATAGGTCAATATATAGGTTGAAACTTGCAGGTTTTACCAATATGGGTTGGTACATAAACCCATATGAGTTCATATGTGGGTTGAAACCTACAGGTTTACCCATTTTTTACCCGTGAGTCAAATGATTTTCAACCCATGGGTTGAGTGAGCGGCTTTCAACCCAACCCGTTTTTACCCAAACCATTTTGGACCCATTATAAAATGGGTTGAAATGGGTTATACCAATATTTTTTATATACCCATTTTACCCAAACAATATTTGACCAGTCCGCCCGTTTATCACCCCTAATGGTCAGTTTGCAGTTATTAGCGCGGTTATTTTATAAATGTATGCAGAGTCAAAACCTGGTCCTTCATCCTAGTATGAAAGCACAATAATCATTATGTTCCAGAAACATGCTTAACCGTTATTATGTTTACCTAAGCATAATAACGGCAAATAAAAATTTGATGTTTAGAAACTACTTGTTACGACGAATTCAACAATATCACATATGATTATATTGTTGTTTACATATCTATTCACACTGGTAGAATGTTAAATCCACAAATAATTGCGGCTGTGTGTATTTATATGTATAGTGAGCACAAAGGGTATACAAAGCCTAAACAAATATGGAAGAGGATATATACAAAACCAATCAGAAAGGGTATTCCTTTCTTATTATGATTCTAAATCAATTATATGTTTATTACCCCCCCCCCCCAAGAGAAGCATCGGACTGGTTGCAACGCAAAACTTGGAACGTAAGAACTCAAACTAAGGACGAGGTAACAACTTTGTAAAGATGTCAGCAAGCTTCGAGTAACGGCTTGGAAATGGTCATCAGTAGGAGCCTTCATGTACTGACTGAATGTGTTCACATCATGGGACAAATCGGGATGTGTAATTGACATATACTGAAGTGCACCAACCAAAGACCGATAAAGTGTGGGATTTCTGAACACCTTACCGGAAGAGCTAACATGCTGTGAAAAAACCACAAAACGAATGGCAAAAGGCGCTGAATCCTGTATTTAAGTGTGCAATAAAATATCCTTGGTGTATCTGGCCTAACCAAGGAATAAGCCATCAGAAGTACGAACAACCTCCAAACCCAAAAAATGTTCCAGAGTGCTAAGATAGGTAATCTTGAATTCTTGATTAACCCGATCAATAAACTTCCGAATGAAATGACCATCATTCCCAGTAAGAATAATGTCATCAACATAAACCAACAAATAGATCAAAAAGGCACTCTGTGAAAATACAAACAAAGATGTATCGGAAGAACTGCATACAAAACCCAAGCCAATCAAAAATGAATTGAAACATTGAAACCAAGCACAATGAGCTTGCTTCAAACCATAAATGACCTTGCGTAGACAAAAAACAAAATCAGGACGCGTCGGGTCTTTTGTATCCAGTAGGCTGCTCCATATAAACGGGGGAGTCAAGAAAACCATTCAAAAATGCATTCTTAACATTCAGTTATAGTAAGGGCCAATTACGAGTAACAGCAAGAGACAAAACAGTACGAACAGTAGATGTCTTCACCACGGGACAAAATGTATGATCATAATCAAAGACAGGTAATTGCAAAAAACCATGAGCAACTAACCTTACTTTATAACTGTCAAGAGAGCCATCAGCCTTATACTTTAAACGATAAACCATTTTGAACCAAAAATTTTACATTGCATAGACGAGGAACTAAATTCCACGTTTGCTGAGTGCGAAGAGCATCCATCTCTGAATCCATGGCAGTAACCCATCCTTTACAGTCAAGCGATGACTGAGAGGATCGATTTTAGCAAATAAAGCACTCGGTAAGCCAGAAAAATCTTAGTTAGAAAAAATCCTCGTATCGAAGAGAGCCAGGTAAGATCAAGTAGCCATCAGATAACGAGAAGAGTGACCCGATGCCGGAGATGGTGCAAACTCGAGGCTGGCACAGAACCCAAGGTGGATGGCTATGATGGCAGAGTTGGAGAAGCTGGCAGCGAGGATGGCACAGGTTGAGCAAAAGACATTGAAGTTGCCATTGGAGCTGCTGGTGAAGGCGTATGAGCAGCACCCGCTGGCGGAGGGCCTGGCGCATGCGGCGGGTGTGGTGGATCAGCTGGAGGAGTGAGCTTTGGGCCACCGTGCGGTAAATAAATACAATTTTCATATTAACCCTGGGCTTCGGTACAGTCCGTAAATAAGAATTTTTCAAAATAATGGCCATTTCGGCTGAAGAAGATAGCTCAAACACCTCTGAAGACACTGATGAAGGTTTGAAGAATGCAGAAACATCCAATGAAGGAGGATTAGTTACAGTACCAGTACATGTAGCAGGAAAAACATCTCATTAAACCGAGCATAGCAAGTGATGTACTCCTTCTTCGTAAGAGGATCAAAATAGTGATAACCCTTGTACTGTGAAATTTAACCCAAAAATATACAGGACGTATTCCAAGATGCTAATTTATGCACACCATAGGGCCTCAAATATGGAAAAACTCGACAACCAAATGGATGAAAATTGGAGTAGTCAGGAGTAGAACCAAAAATAGCAGAGACTGTTCAGGTAAAACTGGAGTAAGCAGTCTATTGATTATGTAGACTGCTGTAAAAAAATCATCATACCAAAAGGAATGGTGAAGACCAGAATGAAAGAGTATCGACAGGCCTGTCTCATTAATATGACGATGCTTCCTCTCTGCGCGACCATTTTAATGGTTGCATGTGATGATTCGGAAACTCGGTTCCACCATCATTGTGAACTACTTTAATGGTGGTAGAAAATTGTTCTCAACAAGAGCCTCAAAATGCATATAAGCCTCTACAAAATCAGACTTTCTTCGTAAAGGATGCAACCATGTAAACCAAGAAAAATAATCGACAAAAATGACATAATAAAGGTACCCGGCGCGAGAGACAACATGTGAGGGTTCCCAAAGACCACAATGAACTAAATCAAGTATGCATGGTGTGCGTTTAAAATTATCAGTAAAGGAAAGATGCATGCATTTAGCCATCTCACAAAAAGAACACAAATGAGTCTTAGGAAGCAAACTAGTAACTGAAAAACAACCAGTTCTACTTAAAGATGAAATAACAGAAAAAGGGACATGTCCTAAACGACTATGTCATAGCTCAAATTAGCCATTGGCTTTATTTGAATCAACAAAAGAAACTAATGCAGCACCACCATATTCTGAAATGTAGATACCCCTCTCACTTTGTCCTCAACCCACGAACTCCTTGGTAACCTTTTCTGGATAGAGAAAGAATTGTCATCAAAACAAACAACAAAATTCAAATCTCTGGTTAACTTTTCAATAGATAATAAATTTTTAGTGATATTAAGAACAATCAAGACATCAGATAAATGAAGGGAATCATAAATCCAGGAATTTCCAATGAAAGAAATATTCAAAGAAGAACAGATGCCAAAATAAACACGACGATTACCGGTATAAGGAGCAACGTTTTCTAGGTTGGATGCAAAAACAGTCATGTGATTGGTAACTTCATAGTCCATGTACCAATCAGAAGTAGCATTATATTGCTGAAATTGTCAAGGCTGAGTTGTATCTAGGAATCGACAATGTCATCACGGGATACATGAGAAAGCTTGTAGCAGTATTCTGTGAGATGCCCGGGACGATGACACCATGGGCATACATATGTGCCACTTCCACGGCCACCCTAGGAGTTTGGACTGCCGCCGCTTGGAGCCAAAGCTCGGCCGACACTCCTTCCATGGCAGTGCCCTTGGCCACCTCTGCTATGCCCGTTGCCACAGCCTTCCTACCACGGGCGGGTTTTTCGGATGTTTATTGAGATGTAGAAAAAGTAGTAGAGACTGGTCTAGAAGCAGAAGACGATTGAGCTTTGAGATAATATTCTAAAACTTTAGCATCAGCCACAATAGTAAACAACTTCGGTGGAGGATTTTTGATCATCTGAGTTGATGAAAACTGAGAAAAATTGGCATTCAAGCCACGAAAAAATAATGTAACAATGTTATCATTGGTAAGAGTGTGACCCATAACACGCAATTCATCAAGAATTTCCTTTAAAATAAGAGTAATTATCCTGAACAGATTGATCATCCTGACGAATGTCGTACAAACTATCACAAAGATGAAGACGACGAGAATGAGAACTGTTATGATATTTAGTGGCCAAAGTATCCCATACTTGACCACCAGTGATCATACCATCAACTACTGACATTGTAGATGGAGTAAAAGATGGAAAAGAGCTGCCTGGACTCGCTGATCTGATTGAATTCAAGCATCATAAGCATCTGCGGAAACTTTGGAGGATTCAGCACCATCGGAATTATTGACAGAGGATCCCTTAGAGGCTGAATCGATTTGAGGATCTGGGCTGGACGTAGATCCATCAACAAAACCAATTAGCTTAGTAGTACGTAAACAAGAAGAAACTTGAGTATGCCGGTGAGAGTAGTTGGAACCATCAAGCTTGATGGTGATGCAGTTTATCACAAAGGAAGCAGAATAGATGTAATCAGGAATGAGGGGTAACTAATCCAAACATAAAAGAAAAATCAAAGTGCACCAATTACATAACAAGCTTGTGATTGACAGTGGGCGACTGATCTAACTTTCGTGCGTGGATTTTGGATCAGCAATAGCAGCAACGGACATTAGGAGAACAACGGTCACGTGTGGAGGACGCGGCGTCGCGTGATCAGTGGAGAGACGGTGCATGGACGCCGCTTGAAGGAAGTGGCTTCCGAGTTTTTCGATCGGTGATCAGCGTCAACTCTGAGGTGGTGACGATGGGAAAAGACGGCGAGTGGGCACGACCGAGGATCGGAAGGCAGGAGGAAAATTTGGTAATTTTTGGGCAAAGCCATAAATATACCTAACTGATACCATTATAGAATGTAAAACCCCAAAAAAATCATGGTTGTGTGTATTCATATATATAATGAGTACAGAGGGTGTACAAAGCCTAAAAAATATGGAACGTGATATATACAAAATCAATCAGAAAGGGTATTCATTTCTTATCCTGATTCTAAATCAATTATATTCCTATTACACACTAGTGGGGAAAGGATAATTAAAGGCGGTTTTAACATACAAGAGATGGCACATTTGAGGTACCTTCTCTAACTCCGCCTTTATCGTCACCGATAAATGCGGTCCACCTTCGATTGAGATCCGTATTCAGTTCCAAATCCAGTACTTATTTCTTAGGTTCTAAAAAATAAGTTTCCAAAAAATTGAGGTTTCTTCCAGCCTTGAAGCTAAGCTCACACTCAAATCATCAAAAGAAATCATCGTTTATAGAGAAACCAAACTCGAATTAGCCATAGTTCACAGATAAAAAAGAAAACCTCAAACCCTAGCCTCGATTACAGATAGTGGATTCGAGTGGCTTTGTACCTGAAACCCTAGCCTCCTACGGTGTCGGAGAATATCAATCGCGGAGGGCTCATCGGTGAAGGAGTTCCCAATAGTGGCAGGCTCGGCAGGGGCGAAGGGCTCAACGGCGGAGGAGGGCTTAGCGACGGCGGAAACAAAGAAAGGAGGAGGGTGGAGGCGCCGGTCGAATTCGTGAAATGAAAATGGAGAAGGAGAGGGGCACCGCTGAGAGAGTAGGAGGGTTTTTTGAAAATACACCAAGGGAAAAAAACCCTAAGAGAGTTGTTTATATATTGGGCCAACAAAGGCAACTCATTAAACACGATTCTACAATAGAACTACTTTTAATCTATTCACATTAAATGTGAAACCGCATTTAATCGATTTAGAACCTCCTTTAAAATGAAAGGGTAACCTGGGAGGGTAGTTCCAACTTCGAAACTTAATTTGGGTCCCAATTAAAGGCGATTCCTCAAAAAAAATCAAAGGAACAACTTTTGATTGCTGCCTTTAATGGAGGGTTTTTCACTAGTGTCGATCAAACTTTAAAAAAGAATAGTGATATAAAAGTGAGTGGGCAATTTAGTATGGGACAATTGGGATACGTATATTTGGATTTTATAAAAACTATTGCATGTGCATACATTAAATAAATTACAATGCAAGATTGTAGTATTTTGTATAAAGGATTATGAAAGTTTTGCATCATAATGATGAAATAATTTTGTGTCCCGAATGCATGATTTTTTCCTTCTATGCATGTTATACAATACTATAACTTGATATTATATAAATTTAAAAGTGTTAAGTACACAATTTTATGAAGATATCATAATTCCAAAACGTTACCCATCAATTACTGCCGTGTACTGGAAAAGTGTGGTGGGGTTGTTTATATTTAGACCATTTTCTTATATGCTCTATAGGAAAACATGATTTAAAGTTTTGCTTATATAGATTGACTTTTTGGGTTGTTAGGGATAAAAAAATACTTATTTATTGAGCATTAAACTAACTTTATCATAATTATACTAATTACTCCTCACTAATCATTCATCTGCCAAATAGTCAGGCCACACGTATGTACTTTTGAAATTTATTATGATATAATTCTTTTAGGAAAGAAACAGGAAACAAATTTATGTGAGAATGATTTGTTTCTTTTCTTTTCAGCCTTCTTTTTTTTAGTTCAGACACCATTGTACTTTCTTTTAGGGAAATATGGTATAATAATGTTGATTGGTAAAGAAGCTTATCTCTTCGCCTTTCATACATACTCATTTTATACATTAAATAAAAGAGTTCGTCTCTTGAAAGACGGTATTTCCATAAGTCATGGAAAGACCAAAGTTTAAAGTGTAAATTAGAAGAAGTTAAGATAAAATTTTCGGGTTGTATGAACCGGGTTATGAAATTTATAACTACTATATGTTGCACAATAAAACTTTAATATTGCAATAAAAACCTTTTACCTTTTATTATTATAATTAAACTCCGTCTTTCCATAACCTTATGGAAAGATCGTCTTTCCCAAAACTTTGCCTAAATAAAATAGAATGGGTATTTTAACAGGATATTCAAGTTGATCAATCAGTATAATAATGTATACTCCCTCCACCGTTCCACTATTAAGTTTCGAATTGCTTTTTGAACAAATTTTAAATCAAGTTTATGTGACATTTTTTAATGGCTGATGACAGTGGACCCACATTAATCAAAAGAAAGAAAGAGTTATGACCACATATTTATGGCTAAATGTAGAAAGTTTAGAAATATGAAGTTATTAGTGGGACGGACCAAAAAGAAAAGTAGGAAGTTATTAGTGGGACGGAGGGAGTATACACTAGTACACAACAACAACGTTCATGACGGTTAGATTGAACGCGGTTGTCGATGAACGATGGTGGTTTGATTGCCGTCCTTTAGCCCCAACCACAACACATATGTGTGTCATGGTTCGTTATTTTTAACCATCGTTAGATGTACTGATTTCAGATGTTTGATCGATTTAGGTTCCAATTTTATATCCAAGTTCAATAATCAGTACTCAGCTTGAACTGCGTACCCATCGTTTCTGATTTTGGAAATACATTTAGGACATGAGTTTTAAAAGTCAAGAGTCTAATCAATTTATGCTTTAGTGGACAAACTGTTACTTGTTCCGATATCTGAACTAAAGTTGTTTTAAGATAAAGATAGAAGCAATAATTTCATAAACGATGTCTTCCGAAATTGGATCACATACCGAAATATAAACTAGTCATTTTTTTAGTTTTCTTAATGAAAAGTAGTGTTAAAATAAAACGTGGCGCGTTTAAGAACAAGTACATGTTCGAACTCCAAACCAAAACAATTTCTATAACAATATCGTTTTGTATTACTAAAAAAAAGTCAAAGACTCAATGAAAAACATCGAAAAAGAACTTCTAGTAGTGAAACTGAAATTAACAAAAGCAAATGGCATTAAAGTAGTTTTGATGGAGATGCCGATAGTCTCCCTTTAACTTGTTACGCGAATCATCAATTTGTTCCCTCAACTTCCACAATGGGGTGTGAATGATTGAATGGTGCCGCCATCATCTTTTGACATATATGTTAGAGGATATCAAAAAAATTAAAACATGGTGAAATATTACATAAGAATTTCATATACACATCACTTAGTTGTGAAAATATTCAATGTCGTAAACGTAATAATATGGCCAAATTAAAAGCATACCATGCATTGCATCCATATTTTATTGTCAAATTCCCATGGTACCAAATGGGAACTATGGTTTCGTCCGTCCATAGTATATTCCATTGTTGCTTGTGTTATTTTCTAGATTGTTAGTGTAGATTTTGACTTACACAAACCTTAGGAAATGCTTTTAGCATTTCAACAATGGACCAAGCATTATAATTACGACAACATTTGTAAATAAAATCACATATAGAGCAACTGCAATGTTTTTTCATGTCTACAAGTCTGATGCTTGCTACACTTACAGTTACACTAGTGCGAGAAAGAGGCATTGACAATGATTAAACTAAAGGTTAGAAAACGGTTACGAAATACCGTCTCTGACACCGAAGCGAAATTGGGCGACTATTGCACGTAGGGTGAAGAACCATCATGCAACAAGACGGCCATTACAACATCGGTTTAATATTTTGTAACCACTTTTGACTTGTGAACTGCCATCAGAAAATAATTTTAAAAATGCTCACTCTCTGGTTCTGTTGAAACGCCGGTTGTTGGGAAGGAGGGCATAATAAAGGTGGATACTTTTTAGGGTCTATTACTTTAGTGCACTACAAACACCAGTTAGAAATCGAGAAGTGCCTTCAGAATTGCACTTCCTAAGTCCGTTCCACTTTTGGAAGTGCCTTAATATAGTAGCTGTTTTGTATATTTTTGTATTGTTTCTTAGACAGCAGCTCAACATTCGTTATCTACTTTACTGCACTCTAGCACATAATCCAAAGTCGAAAGTGTACTCTAGACACATGTTCCGACTTCGGAACTGCCCTTGAAAGTGAAAAAAAGTAAACAAGAGAGCCATCGTACGACACTTTTAATGGCGGTTCAAGCCCAGTCGTCGTTGATCATACTACGTTACACAGTGGTCATTAGCCAACTGACGTGAAATAAATATTCGGAACCATCTATTGTTAATCGGACTACTGAAACGCATGTTCCAAGTTTGAAACAAAGGGTAGATGGCGACTTCGAACAAAAAAAAAACCCATAACTGCAAGCGGGGGCAAGCTTATATAATAACAATGAAGGTAATCGAGGGACCGGCAACAAAAACACTCGAAGTTGGGCAAAGGTTTTTTGGATGAAGTTTTGATGGAGGGATTTCCATCTATCCCCTTCAGGATTCTAAAAGGTATTCTCAAGATGTTGGATCAAAGGGGAAAAAAGGAGTGATCACTTCCGATGGCTCCTTCCAGAAGAATAGGTCTCTTTGCACAGAATGGAAGAAGCCTTCAATCGGTGTGGTAGACCAGAATCACCAATCTTTGCCGCAAAGGTTTATCTCACAAACACAACGTAGCATATAATATATATATATATATATATATATATATATAATGTGGTTTAAAATCATTTAGTCAAATTAAATTGAACTAAACTAAATACCATACTTAAAGATATTATAATCGCGTTAACAAGAATCTAACAGGCACGTATCAAAGCAAACACAATATAAATTGCAACATCTTGAAAAAATTGCATTATGTTATATCATTCCTACATTGGTAAATAGGATGTTCAAATTACCTGACTCAATTTGACCCAATTCATTTGAATTGGGTTGGATATGAGGTTCATCGGATTTTGACCCTAATTGATCCAATTATAATTTGCCTCACTTTCTTAAAAAAATCTAATCTTTAAAAATACTATTAAAAAATCAGTTTAATACAACTTATTCTACATTAGTTTACTCCATAAATAAATTTAACATTCTTCAACAATAAAATAAACTAGATTAACACTTGTGCGATTCACGATTAAAATAAGTGAGCATAGTTATTAATTATTATTTTTTGCAAACAAAATTTATTTATTTTATTAATTATTGATAAATAAATTTCAGAAAAATCATGTATATTTTTAAAAGGAATTTGTAAGAATATTCTAACTAAGTAAAATGAAAATAATTGTATTTTCTTTACTAATTTGAATAATTTTGTAATTGAATAAAATAAAAAAATTGTTTTTACTAGACAACGTATTGCTAATGACTGTCTTTCCATAGGTATATGGAAAAATGAGGTTTAATTATAATAATATGAAGTTCGAGGTTTATATTCTACAGTCACGCAAGTGAAACATTTGAATTTTACTCTAAATATGAATGTTTCTAACCAAAAGTCAAGCGTGTGAGTTTACCCAAACAACAACTTATAACCCGAATTTTAATTGAATTCAACCCGAGAATTTTCATCTTTTTGTGATAAAATTGCAATTGAATCATTGGTCTTTCCATATTAATAGAGTTTATGTTGTAATAGGTTACGTAGTTACCCTAGTTACGTCTTGTATATTTGGGTATAAATCACCCATCATCTTATGAATATACGATCAGAAAATCATTCCCAAATTATCTAAATCTTCCTCGTATTAGAGCTTACTTTGTGAAACCCTAATTTTTTTCCTTTAAACCCTTTCCTTCGTAACTTTCCGCCGCCGCAGTTATGCACGAGACGGACCATACGATCAACCCCCCTTCAAATTCGAAGGCCGGCGAGACTCCACCGCCTCCAATACCTCCGGTCGAAGATGAGCTCGAACCTTAGCCTCTTGCATGTCCTCTTGATCACTCTTCTCCATTCTACATTCATCCTTCTGACCACCAGGGTTTGTCTCTATGTCTGGTTGTTCTTAAGGGTGATAACTATCAAGAATAGACTACCTCCATGAAGAATGCTCTCAAGGAAAAAAGTAAACTTGGCTTCATCGATGGGCGTATTTCTCAAGCTGATACTGCTTTTGTGGTTCTTGAGGACTAGTATAGTGTTAATTCCATGTTGATCGGTTGGGTTGTACAGGTTATTGACCCATCGTTGTGATCTTCAATCACCTATCCAGAGGCTATCTTTGAACTTAGGGAGGAGTTGTGCCATCATTTTTCAGTCAGTAATGGCCCTCGACTGCTTCAACTTCCTGCGAATTTGGCCAGTTATCGCTAAGGAGATAAGTCCCTCATGTCGTACTATGGAGCACTCAAGAAAATCTGGGAAGAAGTCACTACGTATGTTCCTCTTCAAGCATGTCTCTGTAGTCATTGTTCCTACAACATCACATCCAAACTTTGGGCTGAACATGATGTCGAGACCTTCATTGATTTCTTCTTGGGCTCAATGACACATTTGGTACTCTTCGTTAAAGCATCATGGCACAAGAACCTTTTCCATCTCTCAAATGGGTTTATGCTTTGGTTGTTTAGGAAGAGTGTCACAAGACACTCATACACGATCATGACACTAAGTCTGGCAGCATGTCTTTCACTGTTCAGGACAAACCCATTTTTAAGCAATCTCTAGCTTCTTTGGTTCATGAGAAATTATCCGCACTATCTGGGCATCCGTCCTACTCTCACTGTGGAAAACTCAGGCATGCCATCTCCCGTTTCTTGAAAATTCAAGGTGTGCCTGAGGTGTTTGTCCATCACTGGGCCGGACGTGGAAACTTCAACTCTAGAACTGGTTGAGGCTGCAACACTCCGGGTGGTGGCGTGGCCCTCTCAACCCAGCATCAGCTCTAGCCTCCGGCATATGATGTTATGTCCTTTCTTGAGTCATCAGCTAGTGGCTCAAATCTGAGTCCTGAACAATAGTAGGTTGTCTTGCAAATGACAACTCTATGAACACTCTTTCCACTGATGCTACAGGTAAGCATTCCCTATGTATTCTCGATCCAGGTGATTCTTTTCATATGAAGGGTAATCGGGATCCACTTCGTGATATTCTTAATATTGCTTCTGTTCCTATTAAGCTTCCAGACAATCCTTTTATTCTAGAAGTTCAGGAAGGTTCTCGGGTCTTCCCTTCGTATGTCTGGATTGACCATGTTCTATATTTGCCAACATTGGAATAAAATCATCTCTCCTTTTCTAGTTTGCTTCAACATACTCAGTGTTTTGCTTTCTTAACTGATAAGTTATTTGTACTTCAAGAAAGCGTTACAAAGACAGTGATTGGTGTGAGTGAGCAACGCCTTGGAATTTACTGGTTGTGGCACTTCTCGGCAGCCGCACAAGCTTTTCATGCGACCAAGCCCGAGAGGGTGACCTCGGTCGAACAAGAGTTTGGGGAATCCTTCATTTGTAGTTTTATCATATTTATCTGTTCCTTGTGATTCCATTCGTAGTATTGCTCCTTGTGAAATTTGTTTCAAATCTAAACAAACAAGAGTACTTTTTCTGTTAAGTTCTGTTGAAATATATATCCCACATCGGTTTCTTACAAAGATAATGACTTACATATAAGGTCTTGGGTCACCTCCACTTAATACCAATTGGTTTTAAAATGGAAGCCCAAGATACCTTGAAATTTAACAAGTTCTAATAAAGCCACATATTTATTTGAACTTTTGCATTGTAACATTTGAGGTCCGTACCGGACTCCTGCTTCTTGCGGTGCTACTTACTTTGTTACAATTGTCGATGATTATTCTCCTACTACTCGGGTTTATTTACTAAAATCCAAGTAAGAAGTTCCACATTTGATTATGGATTTCTGCTCATTATTGTCACTCAATTTCAGTCATTGGTTCATCGTTTTTTATTGGACAATGGTACATAGTTTCTTGGCCTCAAGTATTATTTCAATACTCACAGAATTGTTCACGAGACTTCATGTGTCTACACACCTCAACAAAATGGCAGGGTGGAACGTAAGCATCGCCATCTCTTAAACGCTGTGCGTGCTTTGCGGTTCCAATCTTCTCTTCACATCAAGTTATGGGGTGAGTTTGTTCTTACTGCATGTTTCCTGATAAATTGCACTACTACGCCAGTTCTCCAAAACCATACTTTGTTTCACTTGTTGTTTAAGAAGTATTCGAAGTACAGTGATCTTCGTGCCTTTGGGTGTCTTTGTTTCGCTCCGATTCTTCCTCGGCCTACCAAAAAGTTTGCTGCTCATGGTCGTTAATGTGTTTTCATCAGTTATCTGAGTGGAAAACAAGGTTGATGTTTATATGATATTGAATCAGGAAAGTTTTTCTTCTCTCGGGATGTGGTGTTCTTTGAAGATCACTTTTAATTTCAGGATTTATCTTCTTTCCAGTCGCTGCCTCTGCCATCTCCTATGCCTTATCCGGCCATATTTGACCTACCAGAGCTAACCTCTTCCACTGCAAGGAGGAGCTCTTTACCGGAGCACAACGCCTCCACCACAGCCATGCCTTCCATGGTCATGCACGAACTTGCCACGCCATCGACATCTCTCAGCTCACCCTCCATGGTTCTACTCATTGAGCATTCAACCAAGTTCACTCCTGAGGAGCCTCAATCAGATGTTTGGTGCAGTTTTCACCAACGTCAACCGAGTGTCTTGCTCAAGGATTTTGTCTGCAGCTTCATGCTTTGTGATGATCACATGTCAGATTCATATGCCTTGTCCAGTCTATAACCCATCCCTGATTTTATTTCTTCAAAGAAGTTTGCTCCAGTGCATGCCCACTTCTCGGCTTACTTCCAAATACAAGCCAGTCCATTTCTCTGAGGTCGTACAGCAGCCCTGTTGGCGGGAAGCTATGCAAGCGGAGCTTGAGGCTCTCGAGAGAAATCTTACTTGGTCCCCCACATCGCTTCCTCCTTGAAATAAGTCAATCGGTTGCAAATGGTTCTATCGCATCAACTACAAGTCAAATGGTGATATTGAACGATACAAGGCTTGCCTTATTGTGTTGGGAAATCGTCAAATTGAAGGCATTGATTTCAATAAAATGTTTGCTCCAGTTGCCAAGATGGTCACCACTTGTAATTTATTATCAGTTGGTGTTGTTCGAGGTTGGAAACTTCATCAAATGGACGTACACAACGCTTTTCTACACGAAGATTTGGATTAGCTGGTTTTTATGTCTCCACCACTGGGATACTCTAAGACGCTTCCTGGTCAGGTATTTCACCTTCATAAGTCCCTTTATGGTCTCGAACAGGCTCCGCATAATTGGTTTTCAAAGCCAATATGGTCACCGTTCGTACTTTCTTAACATTTTCTACTGTTTGAGGTTTGGAACTTCATCAAATGGACGTACACAATGCCTTTCTACATGGATATTTGGATAAGCTGGTTTTTATGTCTTCGCTACCGGGCTACTCTAAGGTGCTTTCTGATCAGGTATATATTCTTCATAAGTTCCTCTACGGTCTCAGACAAGCTCCGTGTAATTGGTTTTCAAAGCTAGCTCATACCCTTTGTCAATACAGTTTTTGGCAGAGCTATGCTGATTATTCTTTGTTCAGTCTCATCCATTCTGGTCACATTCTTCATGTATTGGTGTACGTCGAGGATTTTATTATTGTAGGAAATAGCACTACTGCTATATCTGATTTCAAGCATTATCTGTCATCATGCTTTGACATGAAGGACTTCGGCATTCTTAAGTATTATTTTTGGGTCTCGAAGCTGCGTGAAATCCCTTTGGCATCTTCAGATCATGGTGCAAGTATGCACTGGAGGTTGTCGCTGAAGCTGGCCTTTTCGGTTCCAAGCCAGTTGCTTCGCCCATGGATCTGATGCATAATCTCAGCAAGGCTTCCAGTCCAGACTATGCACATCCTAATCAAAATCGTCGTCTCATTGGGAAGTTGGTGTATCTCATTATCACTAGGCATGACCTCAGCTTTGCAATTCATACTCTTTTTCAATTCATACAGCAGTCAAAGTTGGAGCATTGGACCGCCGCCTTGCGAGTTTTTCATAATGTTAAAGGTAGCCCAGGTCAAGGTCTGTTTCTTTCTTGAGATAGTAGCTTGGCTCGGATAGCCTATTGTGATTTTGATTGAGCCACTTGTCATGTCACTAGTAGCTCTATCACTGGATATTTTATCACACTGGATGTTTCACCGAGCTCCTAGAAAACCAAGAAGAAACACACAGTATCTCGCTCTTCAGCAGAGGACGAACATAGAGTCATGGAAAATGCTTGTTGTGATGTTCTCTGACTTCGCTCTCTTCTTTGCTCTCTTGGTATTCTTCATTCTGATCCAGTTCGTCTTCATTACGATAGCCAAGCTGCTCTACACATCGCAGCAAATCTGGTTTTTCATGAGCGAACCAAGCATATCGATATTGATTGTCATCTTGTTCGTGATCTAGTTTATTCGCGTATCAATTCCACTCATCATATTCCAACTTCGGACCAACCGGCGGAGGCACTAGGGGGAACAAATTTTCTTCATCTCAATTCCAACTTGGGCATTCTCGATCTTCATGCTCCAACTTGAGGGGGAGTAATAGAGTTTGTGTTTTAATGGGTTACGTAGGTTACGTAGTTATCTTAATTACTTCTTTTATATTTAGGTATAAATCACCCATCATCTTGTGAATATACGATCGGAAAAACATTCTCAAATTACCTAAATCTCCCTCGTTTCACATAGTTTATGAAAAGATCATTTTTCAAAAGAAGAACATATATTATATGAAAATAAATTTTCATTTTATTTATTATTTAAATATTAATATGATTATAAAATTAATCATTTTATTTGAATGAATTATTTTTTAAACTATTATCTATTTATATGATTTGGATCAATTTGGGACTCTTGTGATCCGGCCCAAACTATGAAACTTTTGTCCTGGTCCATTTTACCTAAAATATTGGTCTAATTTGGTCGGTACTGTTGACTCCCAAATCGCAGATCTGCATGACCAGCCCTACTAGCGAGTGGTCTTTTTCTTTCTTGATAATAAATGTATGAAATGTTGGAAAAAGACATACAGCAATATGAAATTAGTGGAAATTGAATTTAACTTAACATATTTTATAAAAAAAAAGATTATTAAATTATATGTTTATTTAACGAGATGGTCTCCTGTGAGGCAGACTAAACTTTATGCAGAGATCTTTATGCAATTCTATCTATATTCTAGCTCCAAAGACCTATCTCTAATAATTTCACAGGGACCTATCTCTAATAATTTTAAAGGGACATATCACTAATATTTTTTCACGGGCCTTTTTGTCCAATTTTCCCCATCATTTTCCCGTCATCTGCAGTCTACAAAAAAATTAAAAAATATTTTTAACATCGAACTGAAAATTATGAGCATCGGTAAAATAAAGCAGATTATCAACGAAAAATCATAAAACATCAACGAAAAATCATAAAACATCAACTAAAAAAAGTAGAGAAAAAATATATAATTAAACAACAAAAAATATATATATATATATATATATATAATCAAATAAAAATCGACAAAAAATTGAAAAAACATCGATTACAACTAACAAAACATCAACTAAAAATCATAAAAACATCAACAAAGTTTCAATTATCAATTTTTTTTTAAAAAAAACTACAAAAATCAACTAATATCAACCAAAAGCTAAAAACATCAATTTCTATCACCTAAACTTCACCCAGAAAATGAAAAACGCCAACATAAGAAAAAAACACTACAAAAAATCAACCTATGTCACGCAAAACTACAAACATCAACTCGTATCACCTAAAACTCACCGATAAAATGAAAAACATCAACATGAGAGGAAAAAAACAAAAAATATCAACCCATATAACCAAAAAAACTACAAAACATCAACTTATATGAACTAAACTCACCCGGAAAATGAAAAACATCAACATGAGAAAATAAAATAAAAAACATCAACAGAAAAACTACGATACCTCAAGTGTATAAATTATTCACTCAAAAAATCATAAAACGTCAACAATTTTTTAAAAAAACTACAATTATCAACCTATATTACCAAAAAGCTACAAACATCATCTCCTAACACCTGAACCTCATCCAAAAATGAAAAACATCATCATCAGAAAAATAACACTACAAACATCAACTCATATTACCAAAACCTCGGATGGAAAATGAAAAACATCAATATGAGAAAATAAATTTAAAAAACCTGCAAATATCAATCTATATCAACCAAAAAAGGGACAAAACATCAACTCATATCAATTAAACTTCACACGAATATTAAAAACATCAATATAAGAGGGAAAAAACTACAAATATCAGTAAAAAACTACACTACCTCGAGAATAAAAAAATTCAAAAAAAAAGAGTCAGGTGGGATTTGAACCTAAGTCACTAACCTCAAAGTATAGAGCAATAACCACAACACCAACAACTCTTATTGAACATACACTTAGTCAAATAATATTAAATCTCTGCATACACATCAAGAACATAAATTCTTCAAAATAAAGGTCTCGCAAAGATTCGAACTCGAGACCTCAACCTCAACAACAAGAGTCATAACCACTAAACCAAACAATCTTTGCCTATGCAAACCTCAGTCAAATAAATATTATACCTCAAAAAGTCTTTCAAAAAGTAAAACACAACATTAAAACCCACCTTTCAGAAGCCTAAGTTCAGCTCCAGTGCCGCCATTGTCGTTCGCCACCATTGTCGTTCTCCGCCATTGTAGCCCGTCAACGTCAGCTCCAGCCGGGCGTGAGATGCATGCGCGTCTCTTTCTTTCTTCTGGAGTGTGCATCTCACGCGCCTTTCTCGTCATCGCGAAGCAAAGTTCCACCACTGCAGCCCCGGAAATATCTTCGCCGTCAGCGCCATAAATTGCAGAGTTCCACCGCCGGAAATCGCAAGCAGCGACTTCCTCTTCGTCGCAAATCTCCTCTCCGTCGTTGGTCGTCGTTGTTTTAATCTGAAACCCTAGCCTCGTAGCCGTTCGAATCAGCTTCTGACTTATCATTCTCTCGTCGTCGTTGACCTCGCCGCTGCCGAAAACGTTGATCTATCAAGACCGTAGAAGCACCGGCGGAACTAGGGGGGCGAGCCGGTGCGGCCGCCCCCCCAAACCTCCGATGACCCAGGCCTAATTTACTGTTCCGCCCCTCCTAGCCCAGCCCCACCCTCGCCCCCCGCCCAGCCCCGCCCCTCCTGAGAAAGGGGTCTAGTTCCGCCACTGCGTAGAAGCTCAGCTCCGGCGAAGCTTTGATCTCGATCTCGGGGGAAGAGCAGTGGCAGAAGAAGAATTGATGTGAATAAGCAGCGTCGTTAGGCAGTGGCGTTGGGCGGCCAGAATTACTATTCGATTTTTACACCACATCTAGTGATAACCATCACAACATATACCGCATCTCGCACTTAGGATTCATGATAGTCCGAATGTATCCAAATCAAAATCAGATGCATGATCTTCTACATCCAAACCAAAAACACGCCCTTAAATGTGAAGATACAAATATAATAACATAAAAAAGCAAACCGATGAAAAAAATAATTATATATATATATATATATATATATATATAAAGTACAATAACCTAAACATTCAAATAAAAGAAACGCCATTAATACAACGATTTCAATCGAATCAAAGCTCACAAGTTATATACTCCACTTCACTCTTGTTCAATAAGAATAGTGAAATAATAGTAGAGAATTCCTATCTTCCTATGATAAAAAAAAATGGAAGGGAAAAAAAGGAGAGATTGTACAAAATAATACCCTTTTTTAATCGAAATTCAAGTTGGGTATTCAAATTTTAAATTTGTACCGTAAAGGTGCCCAGTTTTTCATTTATATCTCAAATACGTATCTTTCAACAAAAAATGTGTACCAATTTGGATTAAAATTCTGTCACAATGGTACCCACTTTTAACTAAGTGTATCTTTTCCGGACATTAATGAAAAAGTAGATATCTCTCCAGAACACTTTTAAAAATAGGGTACCAAAATGTAAATTTCACTTTAAAATGTGTATCAATCTGGACCTTTTCTCAAAAAAAAAATACAAGGGAGAAAAATTAGACGGTTAAGGATTTGGGAAAACCAAGCTATTAGGTTGGAATTCGCTGAACAACTTTATGAAAGTATTTAACACTGTTTTAGTTTATAGGTGAGAAATTAGGCAGTGAGCCAATAATTAGTAAATCTCAACCCTCAAAAGCACATGTATAACTGGTAATTCAGATGTTTTGTGAGTCAACAATATTCTTCCAATTTCACATATATATATATATATATATATAAACTGATGAACTTCAAAATTCCAACCCTCGAATTTAGCTCCATGTGCAAAAGCTAACACTCACTTTCTCATGCACAACTTGTAATAATTAGGTCTAAGTTGGGAGTTAATTAAACCATAAAGCTTGCCTAATGACATTAAAAGGATCAATGATATATCTAGTAAGTTAGGAAACCTAAACTAGGAATTAAATTCATTTAGATTCCTATTAAGAGAGAAAAAAGAATTGAGTTTGCAGATAATTTGCAACGGAGTCGAGTGTACAAAAGAATTGAGTTTGCAGATATTTTGCAATGGAGTCGAGTACACAGATATATGTTATAATGCAATTGGCTTAGCAAAAATAAAATTGTGATTTTTTGGAAATACGTCATGCTTTAAAATCCATATTCCAAATGTGGGCTGGTATTATGATAGTACAAGAAAAAGTGTGGATTGATATTGAAATAAATAGTTTAGTTATGACCGAAATGTAATTACTACTTACTACTACACGTGTTACCAAGGAGTTCATCTATATTAATGAGTGGTTTGGCATGTCAGAAAATTTCTTAGTCTGGAGACAAGATCTTATCTGCAGTTCAGTTAGTTCAGATTAGTTTTATTCAGTTCTATTTAATTTAATTTATATTGATTTAGTTCAGTTTATATTTGATTTAATGATATTTAGCCTAACTTAATTAAATTATTAATCACTTTGTCCCGCTTCAACCTGCAATTATCTATTTATTAAGTCAAAATTTCTTAAATTTGACCATAAAAGAGAATTTGTGTATGTTAATAAATATTATTGAGTGATACCTTGTATACACAAAATCTTGTTTTAAACCGACTAACAATTAGACAGAGTCATTTTATAATTGATGCAAGTAATTGGGTGATTTGACGTTTATTTTTATTTATTGCAACGAGATTCCTGTAATTTTGAAAAACTTTTAAAATGTATTGCATGGTATAAATAATCATAATTTGATCCTAAAAGTTATTAAAACGATGTTTTTCATAATTGGTCCAACCGTTATTTGGACTAACAAGGACTTCTCTTCATTGTAACATATATTTTCAAAATATCAACTTTTCACAAATTTCAATTGTCCGTAATAAAAGATACAGTAAAGTACATCCATGCCCCCGCGTTCTTTGTTTAGTGCACATATGCCCCTCAGTTTTTCGAAAGTGCACATATACCCCTCCCAATTTTTAATAGTACACATATAACCCTCTCGAGTTATCGAAAGTGCACATATGCCCCTCCGTTTTTCGAGTCAATTATTGAAAATCAAAGTGTGTAGTTTGAAATAGGACGAATGGAGTAATATTTTTCAATATACTTATTATAGTTCGGTTCAATTTAGTTCAAATTCAATTCAATTTAATTCAGTAAAAAAAATACATTGTTGTAAGCCTGCTACGGAAGCAATAAATTTTAGGGACAAACTAATTTGTTGAACAGTAAATTATTCTCATTTTCATCTTTTGTTCAATTATTTTTGGAGCCACTTTAGCCTCTAAACTAATAAAATAGGGAAATTGATCCCTTCAGTTGCATCAAATTGTAAAATTGATTCACCGTTTAATCACATGTCATTCTCGTGACCTTAATAAAGATAAAATTATTTGGTTTAGCCAAATCTCTTAAAAGTGTAGATGTCTCTTCATCAGTTGCAACTATGACAAAACAGATTATTAGAAGATTGTCAAGGAAGCGGACTCGAAAACTATTGATTGATGGAGACAAGAAGACAATTAATGTAAATTGTGCTTGCTTCAAAAGACCAATTCTTATTAAGGTCGCAGGAAAGACACGTGGTTGAATGATTAAGCGATTCAGTCGTTTAGAATCAATTGGGGTTAATTTATCTGTTTTATTAGTTTAGAAACTAAAATAATGCAAAAAAAATTTGAGTAATCAAAAATGTACGATAGCAATAATTTAAAATTCACCAAAATTGTTTGCTCTAAATTTTATAAAAACGTAATATAGCAAATGTTTTAGCAGGTGGGTGGCAGGGGAAGGGGAAAGCATGATAGGGGAGTATCACATTTAGGGGTGGGCAAAAAAACCGAAAACCGAACCAAAAATCGAATAATCCGAATTTGAATAACCCGAACCAAATTTAATATTCAAATATTCAAATATTTG
>JAULKM010075271.1:0-11794 GCA_032355605.1 Rubia tinctorum
TTTAAAGGTCATTCGCATGGATGGTAGTAAACCGAAGGCCACACCCTTAATCGTGGTAGTAGATGGAATGCACTGAAGGGAAAGAGTAGAAGGCTATTCGCAAGGATGGTAGTAGATAGTAGAAGGTCATTCACAAGGATGGTAGTAGACCGAAGGCCACACGCTTAATCGTGGTAGAAGATGGAAATGTGCAAAGAAGAAAAGTAGTTGAAGCTTGGACAACAAGGAATAATGGCACGACCATTTTGTATTGCAGGGCCCGTGCCAACCAAAATTGGTGGTGCTTAACCGATTGCACATGCCACAATGTATTGCTCGGCCCGTGTAGTTTAATCAACTTGTTCAGCAAGGTACGAAGCATGAACTATGCCACATTGCATTGTATGAACCCCTTGAAAGTTATTATTCAAAGACCAGTTCACGTCCCGTGATGAAATGCACAGCCCCGCAATCAGTTTTCCAAGAAATCAACTCCCAGCCGGCGGCCCATCAAGTATTGCATGGGCTGTGCAGTTCAGATGCTCAGAGGATCCTTCCAGTCGGCGTCCCTCGAAGTATTGCTTAGGTTGTGTAGTTCAGATGCCCATGATATGTTCCTAGCCCATGGTTGCAAGAATACACATGGTTGCGCTGCTCAGTTGCAAGGAAACATGCAGCCAACCGGCGGACCTTGACCTATAGCACGGGTCGTGTCACACTGGTTGTGTGTTATTGCACGGCATGTGCTGGCGGCCAGCTAGGGTTTCATTGCCTTTTTGGGCCTCTTTCAAGGCCTATTTTCTATTTACTATATAAAGGGACCTATGTGTGCTAGGGTTTAAGTTTGGATAGTTTTATTTTCATTCTCCTAGTTTTTCTAAGAGTCGGTAGAGAGAGAGAGAGAGAAAAGGAATAACTCTTCTTTCTTATTTTAATCTTCCCAGCTTTGCCAAGGGCATTTAATCCAATGAAAAGATTGTGTTCAATGCTTAGAGAGTAGTTCTTAAGCTTTGGGATTTAAATTTGTATTCATGATTTGGTAGATATTTTGTGAGATTCTAAATCGCCCTATCCTTTTATGTTTATGAATATCATGCTTGACGTGTTCTTTACATTTTTGTTAAATGTATGATTGATATCCTATGTTGACATACAACTTAGTCTAGTTTTCATGTATGGTGCTAGTATCATTGTCCTCTTAGGAGTATCGCTAGGGTAATATGGGGAGTAATAGAATATTAGATAAATTAGAATCAGGTTAAGAAAGGAATACCCTTTCTGATTGGTTTTGTATATGTCCTTTTCCATATCTGATTCTATCCTGTATACCCTTTGTACTCACTATATATATGAATACACACAACCACAATCTATCACCCCGCCACCGCTGTCCCCGTCACCGTTGTCTCAGTTCAGAGCCCCCTCACCGCCGTCTAGCCCAAACCCTAGCCCCGCCACCGTCGGCCCAGCCCAAACAAAGCCCAACCTTCATCCCGGCCACCGGCACGATGGAAAGGTGGAGGTTGTTCAAGAATTGCGGGGAAACAGAAGAAAAAAAATAAAACGGGACAGTAATGACGGAAAGGGAAAATGGGAAAAATAAAAGAAAAAAGAAAGGGAAAGGGAAAATAAAGAAAAAAGAAAAAGCCGACAAACAAAATAGAAATTGAAAAAGAGAGAGAGAAATGGAAAATGACCATTTTACCCTTAAAATTGACGTTTTTTTTACTGAACTTGAAGTTTTGACCGGACGAAAAGGCTACGATTCAGCACTTTTGTTAGTTCAGGGAGCAAAGGTGTTAAAAAATAATGGGGGTCAAAGGTAAACGATGGGAAGAATTGGAGGGCCCTGAAATCGTTCGCCCTAATATTAATAATCAACTAAGAAATAGTAATTTAAGTTAATCAAATATTTATACAACAAATTATATTGAAAATTTAATAATTAATATGGTATTATCAATATATATATATATATATATGCAATGTCGTAGTTACAATCAAAATCAATGTATAAGAAAAATAAATGAATAATAAACAAATTCTTATTGAATAAGAAGGAAAAATAATAAACAAATAAACAAAACATACCTATGTTAATAATAGAATGGCAAATGTTAAAAAGAGTTACACGTATGGAACACGTGTTGAAATGAGGAAATAGCTTGGTAATATAATGACACGTTGTACATTGTGTGTCAATTCCTCAAGAAGAAGAATCATGCACACTATCGTCTATATATGGCCATTCAGAATCCATTTCTTTGCCAATATTTAGTACTTCGGGGTTGGTTTCTTCATGATTTCATAAAAGGATTGTGGAAATGGAGTTCAGTTTAGTTTTTGATTGAGTTGAGATAATATCACATGGGTCTGCCCGCGCTAGCACAAATTAAATTAAAATTTAGTAGTGCTAGCACAAATTAAATTAAAATTTAGTATTGCAGGCTATTTTATGTCTTTGATAAATTTAAATACTTCCTCTGTTTTTCTATGTTTGGCACCATAGATTTATGTGTTGTTATTTTTGCAAGTGGAAATGTGTGGTGAGAATTGAGTGAGAATAGTAAAAAGTTTAATGAATGGTTGAGAATGATGTACTTTTTGCCATAAAATGAAAGGTGACAATTTTAGAAAAACATACGAAAATGATAAGTGTGTCAAACTTAATAAAACAGAAGGAGTACGTTATTTGAGAATTTTATAGAATACATCATTAAATGCCTATTAATATTAGGTTTCCTTGTCTATTATTTGGTTTTATAATAATTAAGCACGCTTTGTACTTTATCATATCACATGGGTCTGTCGCGTTAGCACAAATTAAATTAAATTAAAATTTATTATTGCATGCTATTTTATGCCTTTGGTAAATTTAAATACCTTATTTGAGAATTATATATAATACATCATGAAATGCCTCTTAATATTAGGTTTCCTTTCATGTCTATTATTTGGTTTCATAATAATTAACCACGACGTGTACTTTATCATATCATGCTTAATTATTGTGATACTATGTGAATTTAATTACCCTAATAATATATGTGGATGACCGGTTTGTACTTTATCTTGCTGCGTCAAACTTGAATTGCGTGCAATTTGATTACTTGTCTATGTTTTTTGAACTCTCCGACGCGATTGTAGTTTGGTCAAAATTGACCGGGAACGGTATATACCTGACTGACTGATTAGATCAGTTGCACGTGGAGTTTCGGTAAGCTCGTAATTGAACATCTCAATGGGCGTGGTTGACGAGAATGGATTCCTGTATGTATAGTTTTCGAGCGCTACTGAAAAGGTCATGCCATGTATGTTAGTTAGAGTTGCTATATAGACATCTGACCGCAACTTGGCATTAACCATCTGTATTCTTTTACTATGTGTTAGGATTTAGGTGGCTTAATGTTTTACGTGATCACTAAAACTCCACTTGGTAAATACTGACGATGGAACCTCACTAAGCAAAGAGCTTACCCTAACTTGAAAACCCTAACAGGTGTACCTGTGCAGATAGAGTGAGAGCTCCTACGCGACGTTTTTACTTCATTCAGGGATAGGATCCTGGATGATCTTTTGAATCTAGAAACTAATTTAGAACTTTTATTGTTAAACCATGTAAAACCCTTATTATAAGACTTTCATTGTAATAGTAAGTTAGGTTTTGAGTTCTAAAACCGCTTCCGCATAATTTGTCTTGCTCATTACTGCATGTAAGTAATCCAATCAGTTGGATTCTTAGTAACACGCTCAGGTACGACCTAGTATTTACGAAAATCAAGGTGGTCGGAGTTTGGGGGTGTTACACATACCCTAAGGATGAAATTGGACATGAGCAATACCGTAAACCTCCATCACAACCACAACGAGATCTGGGCCCGTACAACACATGTGCTCATAAACACCAAAATACCTAATGGGCGGGTTCCACACCCTCTTACTAGCCCTTAGTATTTTTATATCATGTCCTATAAAAAGGAACGATGCTCCTTCAAAATATCCAAACCACTCACAGGCATACCACTATTTATATCACTGACGACATGACTACCCCCGTCTCCTTCTACTTTGTCTTCTTCGACAACTACCTCACCACCCAAACTAACATCATTATGATTCACTCCACCACCACCCAGATTAGGATAAGCAGTGGAGGATTACGACTCAATACGCACATCCACCATGTTTGATAAATAAAGATTGGGAAACGGTATTCACCTTCTGCAAATTAGAGCTCTAACGAATAGCCACCAAAATAATGACGATCATTTTGAAAAGAGAGGAAGTAAAGTAATTCCTTATAATAAACTTTAAGCTTTATATAAACATTGTATAACTGATATTGACAAATCTACTTTTTTGAATACACGTCTTTTCGAGGCATTCAATAACTTATGTTAGTTAAGAATTGGAGTCGTCACTCGTAAACGCACTTTGTAATGATGATTACGCGTGTTGTGTCATTCACACGTCAACTTCCCCCTTGATTCTTGGAACAACAATAGCCATTTTTTTAAAGTTAGGGTAATATCTATCGGCCATTATTAATTTTTGATTCCACACATATTTCAAAATCTTGTCATCTATTTTATCCACGAAGTCATTCTCTTCTTCATGCACATCACTTTATTCTCACCTAACAGGGTTAATATTGTTCTCTCATACTATACCATCTTTGCTTATAAACAATGCATCACTTACTTCTCTAAAACATCAAACATGCACTTCGCTAATCATGACTTCGTGGCTGATATATACAACCCATCAAATCGTAATCAAGAAAAACCAAACCATAAATCGACATCCTCGCACAGATAAATCGGTTAGCTAAGCACACTTCAGCTAACCGCACCGCTTCGCTAAACAAGACCAATCCTAAAATTGGTAAGAAGCACCACTCACCACAATATCCTTTGGTAGGCCATGATCTAGAAGAGGTGAGCATAATATGCAAGGCTAGGTCACACGTCCAAGTCCCTATAAAAAACGTCAGAGAATGCCAAATAGGGGAGGGGATGGGGTAACCTTTGACTCCCCAAAAAATGCCAGACAACAATAATTCGAGCATATGCATTTCCATCCCAGGGACCTTTGTAGGGGGGTGGACTCGTCGCGACCAATCTCGGGAACTATCACTGCTTGAAAGGAATCCTTTGAATAATAAGTTGACATTTAAAATTATAAAAATGGGGTATTTTATGATTGATCTAACTATTGATCTTATATTCAAACATTGTGAAACGAATATCATTTGGTTTCAATTCAAGTGATATACCCCTATATCCCACAATAAATTTTCTATTTTTGTTTTTAGTCCGTTCCACAATAAACTTCCTAATTCTACTCTTTCCTTTATTTGGGTAAGAAAAACATGCGGCAACCCACGAATGAAATGCCCCTAAATTGAGTTTTTCCATGGTGGGAGAATAGTAAACGTTCAAAGTACATTATCTTTTCCCCAGACTACCCTCATCACTTTAGCAGAAGATGGGGATATGACAGGCGGAAGACGGTGGTGTCATGGAAGAGCGGCTTTAACAATGAGAAAACATGAGTGCATTAATTTTGGGGGTGATTTGACCACATTTGGAAGTTTAATAGGGCTACTCTGAGAAGTGAAAACAAAGGGGGCGGACGCATTTTGAAAATGCTTCTTGGGGGGTTTAATTTTTATTTTTGATTTATTATATCTAAAAGTTTAAAAAATGAAAATTTGAGATGACGCATTTCAATAATGCATCTTCAACCTGAAGTTTAAATTTTATTTATTTATTAATTATTCCTAATTTTTAAAAAAAAAATGAAAAATAAAGAAGACGCATTAATGCGTCTTCAACCCGAATTTTAATTTTTCAAGAATGCGTCCTCTAAAATGATTTTTTTTAATTTGACTAATTTTTCAAAAAAATTGAAATAATAAATGAAGAGGACGCATTTCAAGAATGCGTCCTCTGAAGTGAAATGTTTTGTTTTTAATTTGATTAATTTTTTGAAAAATATTTTTAAAAAATGAAGAGGACGCATTCTTCAAATGCGTCCTTTAATTTTAATTAAATAAATGTTTAATTGTTTCCTGAATTTTTTTTTAAAAATAGAAATGAAGAGGACACATTTATTTATTATATATATATATATACACGTATATGTATATCTACACATATATTCCTATGAATTAATGAATTAATGAATTAATTATTTCTTGAATAACCTATTATTTTTTATTTCAAATTACCTAGTACTCTTTTCATTTGAAAATTATCTATTGGTCGTTAATGATTATTTTCAATGTAAGAAATAGCATAGTAGTTATATTGAATGTTTATTTAATTTGTGGGCGATAATAATAACAAAATATGAATAAATTCCTATATGGTTTGTTAGAAATGTACGTATTAGTAATGCAATGTTAGTTGAACAAGTCTCGAATATACTAATGACGGCCTCCACAAATTTTTCCACTTGTTTTACATGGAGGCGACCCGTATGGTCCAGGATGTGTGTCTTCTTATAGGCACATAAGTAGACGCTGCTAAGTCTTCATCCTGAATTCCCCCCGTGGAATCCTCCTCCATATCCTCTCCAGCTTTGTCATTGAAATGATGTTGAAGTTGAGGACCGCTAGCTGTATGGAACGGACCAGTCAGAGAAAAATGTGCAAGACTACTAGTTGGAGTAAGGTATGCAGTAGAATGAACCGGTGAAGCGGTGCAGTGCGATGGTCTAACATCTGATGGTCTTTCGTAGGCTGGACTAGCATGTGAAGGTCCGGCTTGAGAGAAACCAGTGTCAGGAGTAGGTCCTGTAAGGGGTCGTCTTCGACCACCTTGTTTGCCGAGAGGAGTTTGACGGTGACTTTTAATTTCATTGTACCTCACACCGGGGGGTCCCTCGGGGTGCACATGTGGCTGATAGTAACGCACCTTGGAGGGCTTATGCGCACATTCCAGGAGATTTTTGACATCTTTATGTAAGTCCCTGATAACCTCTATGTAAGGTTGGGGACATGCGTCCAGATTAATCTCGGACCTGAGGTGCTTCCTGGACATAACCATCATATGCATAAATGAGATGAACATGTTAGATAAACTGAAATGCAGAAATGTGTGGTATTAATTTAATGTTATCGAACAGAACTAATAAATACCATGTACTCCATGGTTGCCCCATCTCCATGAAACCCCTCTTTAACAGCTGGGGGCCTTCCTGGCCGATCAATCATTGTCACAGTGCGACGGAGGTACCACTCCATGTATTCCCGATCCGGTGTATATGGATCTGATACGCCGAGGATCGGGGCTACGTAGGCTATCCGCTGCTCCCACGCCTGAACATGCGTGTTTAGTACAATTCACCGATTCACATTCGACCTCCCCTGACGGTCTCTTGAATGTAGAAGTTTTTGAACCTCCTTCGGCACCAATTGCACAGGTATTGGTTGGATGTAGCCGAACTGCCTGAGCACGCAGTGAACATGATAACCCTCGACCATGTGCCAACAAATGAGGTCGAAAGTCAACAGACAGTTGTTCCTACCAGCTGTACAATATGGCGGAAGATATTGCAAAAGATGTTCAAGGTATGGCTGCCAAATGAACTACCAAAAAAGAACAAGTTTTAAATAATCTGAAATTCAATCAATTTTGAGGCCACTATTGTAATGGATAAAAAAATATAGTATACCTGGTTGTCATCGAGAGCTGTCAGCTGATCACGGTACAATTTAAGCACATGCATCGGTGATCGCGAACAATCATACCGGGCACTCCACCTGCGCAGAACAGAGTGAAGAACATTAGTTATCCTTTGTTAGCAAAAGGTTGTGAATACTTAGCTTTCAGTTAGTGAATACAAATCTGGAGCCAACATCACTCATATTGTTGGTCAGTGGAAGTCGTCTGGTGGGACGAATGCTCGACATTCTCTCCCACGCCCACAACTAGCAGGAAAAAAGGCATGAAAATATAACGGCAACCATGAATATGAAAATGTGAAACACTAAGAAGGAGTTGTTGAAGCAACTGTTACCTATAGGAGGACAACTGGCCTGGATATGGATTTCGTCTGGGGAATTGCGGCGTCACATAAGCTCATGTACAAGTGTGCCAGAATAGCACTCCTACAACTAAACTGATGAGTTGCATCTAAGTTCATGATCGGGGACAAGTACATGAGAGGGATATGATATCCCGAAGTGTCGAACATGACCATTCCATTAAGCAAGAGTAGAATGAATAGCCTCACCCGCTACTGACAATCAACGTCTGTGGCAGGAATAGGTAGTGGGTTGTGCAGCACATCACCCAACCAAGAGGCTTTTATACGACCCCCCTCCCTTGATGGTATCCAAGGAGGGTGTTGCCTCTAAAAAGTTGGTGCATACGGTCTGCCACTCAACCGCCTACCTTCTCCTGTCATGACATGTGACGGGCGTACCATCAATTGGTAGACCCCAAATCACACCCACATCCTGCAATATGACAGTTTCCTCGCCCACTGGAAGATGGAATGTGTGGGTCTCAAGTCTCCAGCACTCGACCAACATTGTGATAAGCAATTGGTCAATCTGGATTGACGCTGAATTGAGGAGGCCTTGGAAACCTACCGCACGAATGTAATGCAGGACACTCACGGGGATCTCAACATCCCAACAGGCCCCATCGCAACATCTTACCTGCAAGGTCGTATCCTCCAAGTCACCGTTGAATATCTCTCGTGCACGATGCTCCATGTGTAGATAGAGCAAATCCTCATCGATCAGTCCCAGATGATCCATGGTGTATCACTGAATAAATGAAAGATGCGTTATCAGTTAGTGAAACACATAGAACAAAATGGAAGAATATGGTTGTAGCAGGAAACAATTCATATCAATAGTTAAAGCAATGACTTATCATGGTAATGTAACAAAATATAAAAGGTCACAATATAGTAAATGCACGTAACGTGATATTTCTCAAAGCTCAAGTGTCATAAAATACACAGTTCCAGAAAATTGAAAACTAATGATTTGGATAAAAAATCATAACATCACATTGGAAGAAACATCAGTACTACAAACAGTACACTATGCAGAACGTCGCCCACGTACAGCTCTACGATCACCAGGAAGTCTCTCATCCATCTGATTCCTTATCCTTCTCTCCGTAAATTAACCACGTCTCCTATTGTGAAACTTCTTGATATCGGGGACCAACCTCGGTTGCAACAATGAAGGATCTCTGACAGGCATGAAACCGGCACTGTATTGTGATACAAAGGTGGCCATGTGATATGCTTGATCACAAAGGTTCATGGAATCGTCACGTCTTTTCCTGCAAATAGCCAAGACAAGGGAACAAGGCAACCTAAAAATTAGCCACTCTCGACAGCTACACTGTTTCTTCGAGTATTTCACAGTGTAGTGTCGTTCTCCCGTGATTCTGTCGAAGGACCTTGTCTGAAATATATAGATCTGAAAATTACGATTGTACACGCTGACAACATGTCCCAGCCCCCAGCTGTAGTTCCTCTCAAACTTCTTTCAAATCCTGCTCAGCAAAACAAAACTGCGAATTAACAAGAATACAGAACAGTTTACTTACAGTCTGAACGCATATGTAGATAAAATTGTGTGACTTAAATGTACATCCAGTTAGTTGCTTTCGTTAACCTTTGCGCAAATATTTCAACTGTTCATTCGAAAGTTGCATTAATAAGAGGAGTAATCGGTAGATGTCTAGCCCGCCTCAAACAATTATTGTAGCTCTCCGATTGTTGGTTGTAAGAATACCCCACCAATGGTTTCCATCGAAGGAGAGACTCCACTTACTGTTGTTATGTTCTTTCAACCATTCCAAGACAGTGGGTTCGAGCTCCTCCAACTCTGCCTTGTACTCTCGCCACTTTCGTTCCTGTCTAGCACTACCAAGTTGCCAGACTAGAGTTTTCAGATGCGCATTTTTGAACTGCCCCTTTGCCTCACTGAGAAAGTTAGACTGAAAATGCCTCAGACAGAACCGGTGGTACCCTGTCGGCTCTATCCATCTATTTGTGTTTGTCATTGCATTCAAGATCCCCTAATGACGGTCAAATATAACACATATGGACCTGGAATCATTACCTACCACATGTTGTTGCAACTTGACCATGAACCATTCCCAATTCTCATGTGTCTCAGCATTCACTATTGCATAGGCAATGGGCAATACGTAATCATTTGCATCGTGCACAACAGCAACTAGCATCGTGGACATGTACGCACCTTTCAGAAAAGTACCACCCACACTTATCACAGACCTGCATTGGCGAAAGGTTTCGATAGCCAGACCAAATGCCTAAAACACGAACTTGAACTTCCTATACCCATGACCATATACTCTATCAGGTACGTATGCCCAATCAATAACTGTGGTAGGATTAGCTCTAACCAACTCATCCATAAACGTGGGCAGTCTCTCAAAGGATTCCTCCCAGGTTCCAAAGGTCAAATCAATAGCATTTTGTTGACCGTACCAAGCCTTCTTGTAGGAAATGGTAACATTTAATTCCTTCCACATATGCTCTATAACATCATTGACCCTGAAGGAGGGGTTGGTCTCAACTTGATATCGAGTGGAGCGAGCGATCATCAAGGATATCATATTTGTGTTACCATCTGATCGGCCAGCACCAATACAAGAATGACTTCTTGCCCATTTGGTGATCTCTCACATCTAGTGGGAGGACTTCATGTTGGCTCTGACAATCCACAAACAATTTTCACTTCCATCCACAACTTCCCTACATTTCGCGTACCAAGTACGCGCCTTGTTCTCCACAACCCGGTATTCCTTGTTCATCTTCGAACTCCACCTAGATATTGCCTCCACCAATTCCAACTTAGGCCAAAATCTCATACCCAAATCAACTTCCCCAGTCGCTTGAACATAATTAGGAAGTATTCTGCCACAATCAGTTGGGCCATACCCATCTTCATCAGGACCCCCATGATCCCTAAAGAATTCCCTGGTATTAGGATTCCACACTTGATGGAATGCAGTGGGAACATTGTTCGTGTACACCAACGAGCGATCATCATCCCTTGGATTCGAATTAGTTGATAAGGAATGATGATCTTTGCTTTTGGCTTCAAAATACCCGCCCTCAGCATCCTCTCCATCCACTTGAAAATGGCCTACAACAAGGTCACTACCGCCACCACCGGACCCATGCTCTCCAATTTCACCAACGTAATCATCGTCGAAGACATTGAATTCTTCATGATAACCACCATGTGGACCAGTACTTGTGGACGGCTGAGAGCAGCCTGCCTGGACATACGTTGTAGGTTGACTCGACTCACCAACAACATGAGATTCTCTAAAACCTTGGCAATAATCATGTGTTGGAAAGGGAGGGCATGTTGATGAGGTATAATTCTGAACATTGCTCAACAACGACATGAACGTGCCCGGGCCAAAATCACTCGGACGTTCAAAGTTGGTCTCGATCCTCTCCATTTTAATGTAAAGATCAGCTGTCGACAAGGACATTCCATCAACGGTATCGAAGAAGGTCTCCATCGACTCGTCATCTTCCACTTCATAACATCGATAATATATTCAAGAACCAATCATCTCAAGACAACGATAAAAGATTCTCAGAAGAAACCCCTCACATTTAATGCCAAACCGTTTCACAATTAAATCAACTAATTGAGAGTGGCTTAACCTCCACTTTACGGTCACATGTTTCTCAGCCACGGGAGGATAATAGTACACACCCATGTTCACATCATACTTAATCACACCCCCTCTATACAAGTACAACAACAAATTCATCGTACAACTGCAACGTA
>JAULKM010075287.1:0-11792 GCA_032355605.1 Rubia tinctorum
GGTAAGGGTTATTGTGTGGTGCCGATCGCCCACTCTAACTATAACCGAGGAGAGGCGAGAAATATCTTCACCCGAAAGGTGTGGATAAGTTCTTCACAATATGTGATTAATGCATAAAAATAGGATAATTATTCGATGATCAAAGGATAGCTAGAAATGTAAACCAATTGCGCCCAAAACTCGTTATAATCTTAAGTACATCTTTAGTGCTTGTGTGATCGTAATTATATTATTTTCTCTAGTTGGTTAACTTAGTTGTTTAAAGTAGTCGTACTGTTTTCTAAAATCAAAACTCCCAAGTTTTTTACCACACACTTAGAGTGACATCTTTGTGTGCTTTTAATTACGCTTAATACTCGATAAAACCCCCCTTTCCTCGTGGACGACCCGACTTGCTACTGTCTACTTTCTAGTAGTATAGCCGCAATTAGGGCCTATAAAACTATCTTTGAGAGGCACGATGACGACCTCCCAAACCTCATCGGGTGTGGGATATTCCGTAGTAGCCCTTGCTTCCTCTTCGGTCATTCCATGGTCCAATTTATCAAAGACTCTTGCCTCGAACATTTTCTTCATGATTATTCTTGTAGCTAGTGCAAAACCTCTATGACTCATTGTATGGCACATCTTGTTTCCTCTAGAAAATTTACCTTTTCTATCCCTTATACCCTGTAAAGTGATTAGACCGAAGGGTTCAGAATAAAAATGAACACTGAGAACTGACTTAGGAAGACAATTCCCCTGTATTTGACCGACGTTGCAATTTAGTCGGTCATGATGTTGTACTAGTCGACTGGTAAATCTGTGAAGTCACAGACATTGTCGGACAAAATCAGTGCTTGAACTTAGTTTATCTATGGCGTCACACGCTAATAAAAAACATCGATATAAAGCCTGATTACTATAGTGCGATGCCGTAGGTTCACCTAGCGTTACTCAATCTTTTCAATAGGTGGACCTTTACGATTCTAAATCACTAACAAGAATACATAACATACACATTCGACGATACCAATGAAACTATACTCAGCCATATGCTTGTTTATCCCACACTAAAATGCATGCATATAATTGAAAACATGTGCCCATTGTGTTCATATTCTTAAGCCTGTTAATGTAAATTCCTTACCGATTATTCATCCGCTAGTTTTCTTGCAATGAAACTCTTCCAACTAGATTCACTTATGATACGATGCTTAATTCTTGAGTTGCAATTCTTCTCCCTTTCGAAAATGTAATCCCTTCCCAATTTGGTTTTGAAATTTCTCCATCTTTCACCAAAGCGTTGATGGTCTTCTTTTTCAATCTTGCCATATCACCACATTCAATCTCAAAGGTATATTGCATGGTCCTCCATAGTTTGGCCTTGTAAATATCGTGAACATGAGGCCACGACTCGTACAAGAAAATATCTACCTTTGTCCTAGCAATCAAACATATGTAACTAGTACACCAATATTTTTCCTCGCCTATGGCATTCCCGATGTGATCGAGCTTCATAAGATATTTCTTTCCTTTTCCACCATGTTAATAAATTTTTTGCATATTTCCCTACCTCGACCTTGCCTATGTCTTTTTGAGGCATTTAAACCCCCCTTCTTTGAGTCGTTTCCTTTTATCAGGGTTAACAAGTACACCTAAAAAATGTTGTCATGAGACTAATCTTAACCAAAAGGAAATGGTGGATTGAATATTTTAATGTTATTTCCATACTAAATCACCTTTAAATCATGTTGTAGACCATATACACATCAATAAATGACATCTTTAAAGAAAACATAGAACTCTACATGTATATATAATCCACAATGTACAAGAAAGTTAGTAAAAAAGTAAGGCACATAGCAATAAAAAACACTCATTCAATAATACATCCCAAGGGATGTAGACACATTGACATTATGATCATCAAGTTGAAAAGATAGAAACTTACCACTATTTCTTGTAATGGAATCCTCACCCATTATAGCCTCATGCTTATTTCTAAGTTTCTCCATTTGTGAATATGTTGGGGTGGATTTGGGTGTATTTGTTTGTTGAGTTGTTGGAGGGGAAATGATTTATTGATGAGGAACTTTGGGGACTTTGAAGGTAGAGGGTGCTGTTTCGGGCAATAAATGTATTTTCAAAAAACAATTAGGGTTTTTAAACCAAGTTTGGCGCATATAGCTATTCTCCCGTCAGTACTGCGATGTCTCACATGTCGTGCGAAATTTCGTTCCCTTGTAAAATTAGGTTTACATTTGGGTCAAAATGGCCCAATAGGCCCGTTCCATATGAATGTACGATGTCGTGACTACGTCATTCTAATCTCAGGATATGCAATAAATCTTGCGATGTTGGTCATGCTAATGTTCACTGGCATGTCCTGGGACCTAATGGCCCATTCCCATTGAATAACCAACGTCGCTAACTATCTGTCCTCCACTCGCTAAGAAAGAGGCATCATGCGACTTCACATTTTAGGTATTTATTCATTTTTAAAAAATCTACCATGAGTACCGAAACCAATAAATTTTATTAGGTACATAGTGTTGTCATTTTCAACCTACTATTTTATAATAGTAATACACGTGTCGGGGTTTGAACATTTCCTTTTGGATGGTTATGATTGTTAATCTCATGTACATTCCGTACAAATGCTTTTCGAGGCCATATCCCATAATGATGTAGCGATTACAAACTCCTTTCCTCATACGGCCACGAACACTTAACCTGAAGAAGTGAGTTCTCAACATTGATGAGAGTTTGAAAATAACTTGTTCATGGCTAAGCTTGCTGAAGGTTGGTGATTGTGATGGTTGTTCTTGTTCTTGCCATCACTGACTTAGGGTTTTTAGCTAAATAAGTTTTCCTGTTTGAATACAGTAATAGACTGTGAGATTTGACTAGTGTAGGTTAGACACTGGCCGGTTCCACTGCTAAGATTGTTGGAACTAATTATAGTAGCCGATGTTCTTCTGAGCCTAACGTAATTGACTATTTTAATTAAACAATAGTTTAGGGTTTAGTTTTCTTTCAATACACCTTGTGATCCTAATATGGTTTAATGCAAAAGATGATAGCTAATCTCACATGAATCCTACATGTAGCATGGTCATTCATCACAAAGTGTTTTACTATAAACCTCACGAACTAACAACATCATTACACGTGTGAGGGTACGTTTTACTATTACCCTTTTGATGGTTAAGATTGGTTGTGCCTATTCTTAGTCTCCTTCATCCGATGGCTTATTGTATCCATTTTAAGCAATTACTTCATATATTCATTACAGGATATTGATTAATCAACCCTACTACCAGAGTCAATTTCTAAGCGTTGCCGCATCGTAAGCCCAAATAATATCTCTACTTGTATACGCAGGGCAATCCTTTTCATCCCATTATAAGTTAAACATCTTACATAAGTATGTGTTTGACCAAGACATGTTTGATTAGGAAGAATTGAATAAGCCCGACCATATTCATATAAAATATTGACGTGTTTCCGAAACTGTTATAATTAATTGTACTCCGCAATACTCTTTCCATAATATTTAGCTTGGGCCTAGCATTTGGGCTCACATAAATTCATTTTGGATTGAAAGCCCAATATACATGTGCGAAGTCACCTTAATGTCGGATACGTGTCGATCCTGATGACACGCTTGAGCGAATTCAGACCCACTAATGTCCAATCCCCCTTTCTCACAACCGCTGGGCCGGCTGTTCTAATGGGCCCAGGGCCATTTACGACTGACTTTGAAAACATATTGATCATCCTACGGTCTTGTTGACTTAGTAATAGAAATCAAAGATTGACAATTCAGATTCCATTGGTAATTGCCCACCAAAAATTTAGTGGGACCTACAGTAATTGCCTTACCCAGTATGTCTGATCAGCGACGTCGCATGTGTTTCGTTCAAATTTTCGACCTTTGAGAAATATGCTGGGACTTAGAATTCTTTGTTAAAATGACACCGTACGTGGCCCAGTATATAAAATGCTCAGACCGACCACATCACATTCTCAAACCTCGACATCGCACCCAAACCGCCGTTCCTGGAAAAAATGGTCAAAAAACTATCCAGAAACTGTCAAACCAATCAATAAAATTCCTAACCATATATATAATCTCCCCATTCCCGTTCAACTAATCTCGGCTGCATTCAGTTCGAAGGGTATCCCTTGAAAATCCTAACCAAGGTAAGTATTGCTTACCGCGATTATATAATGGTTTTTGTTTGCTTTGTTTCATTTATTTACATGCTATTATGTTGCTATTAGTTCAACAATATTTAATGAGGTGTTTGATTAATTCCTTCACCATTATTTAGTTTATGGGGTTTCATTTTTTTAGGTTTCGGTTTTGACATTTTAGGCTTAGGGGGAATGTATGGTTTTTTATGCACATAAGATGTTGTGTTTGACGTTAAAGTAGCTGTGCTTAAACCTGGTGCTTATTCACTTAGGTTTTAGTGGCATTTTTACCATTTGGGAACCCCTCGCGCACATTTTTGTCTAAATTGATATGATGTGCGACGTCGCAGATTCATGCATATGAATATGCGACTTCGCAGCTGACATATCGATCTTGATGACAACTCCGTGAAGTATTTACGATCTCGTTCAAAACTTAAAATACAATCACTTAACGGTCTGTCCAACTAACCTTCTCTCATTTTACTGTTCAATAGATGTCTCCAGTGAAGCAAACCGCAAAAAGGGCCAACGGACAGAAAGATGGATAAAGTACCACCCACTCCAAAAAAATGAAGACCGTTGCTGAACCTCTGTCGCCTACATTTGATAATGAAATGCTTCTTGTCTGAGGAAAATGAGAAACATTACGTAATTTTGAGGTGCATAAGGGTGAATGAGGTCAAATGCATGCGGCCCAAGGACGTGGAATCCCTCCACTTAGATATTTTCCTAGAGTCATTCAAACCTTTGGGGATTGTCAGGTTGATTTTTCTCGACAATCCAACCTGCGAGATAGAGGTCAATAAGTTCTAAGCCAATTTTGAGCTTCTAACCAACACAAACTACACAATAAAAGTGAACGGCGTGACCATGCAGCTGACGGCGAAGGTGATCAACTAGGCGACTGGTTGCGCCATTGGGGGAGATGATCAACCAGAGGTTGTGCCAATGCAAGTATATTGCAAGAACTCTTGGCCTCATAGAGCCAACAAAAATGATCTGGCAAGGGCCCTCGACCCCAACTGTATGGTCGAGAAGTACTTCAAGATTGATGTGGGAAACAGGTTGATCGCACCGAAGTCCGTCAAGATTGATGTACTGGAGATTGAGGAGAAGATGATGTAAAACATCATTGTGCAAATTCTTGTATCGGTCAGACATCCTTCCGAGTGCACTATCAACGGTACCGTGTTGTACTAACACGTCACGGAGAAGAAGGTAGTCAACTCTAGTTACATCATCATCAATGAGGTGCACACGGTGTCCCATGCTCTAAATAAACGCACACTACACTATGTCAAGGTCATCATTTCCCACTTAGAGAAACAAAAAATTATGATCAAATCAGGTGTCAAGATCAAGCCGAGGTATTATGATTAGAATTACTTCGATAAGAAGCATTGGCACTGGGAGACGGGGACGTGGTTTGATCGCAACGTCCCCAGGGGAAATGTTGAAGTGCCTACCTAGCTCGGTCTCAATGGTACTCCATCGACACCCACAAGAACGCATCCTCAAGCTGCCACTGCTGTCTCACGAACGGGTACAGAAGTCCATTTAATCCCATCTCATTACTAACTGTTGCCCATTTTATAACATTAACAATTCTTTATTTTTATCAAATAAAGGACCGAAGCGCAGTACATGGGGAATTATCATGAGGGAATTAGCAGAGATAAAAGAACTTGCACCGCACGGAACGTCATATGCGCGAGGTGGTGACACAATTGGCGGAGCTGAAGGCATTTTTTGTCGCTACTATCAACGCACCTCATGTGAGCCCCATGGCGTCTGGACCTGATCATGAAGTACACCTAGATAAGGTAGAGGGATTTTAGGAAGAGATCCCAGTCCATGAGGCAAGGATACCAGGGGATGAGGATGAGGGGTTAGCCGACAGTGAAGATACCATAGACACTAGCAGTGATGAGACCGAGTCGGAAGAAGATGAGAGGAAGCATATGAAATAAGCATCCGACTATGGAAATTCATTGGAAGAAGATGATCTCAAACTTTGTGTGTCACCCTCGCATTGATTGCCTTATATTATAATTTGTGTTTGATTTCAGTGAACTATGAATTTGGTCCCTTTTATGACTTGGAATGATGTGATTTGGATTCTATGTTTGCATTTGTGTGTAATGGATTCTATGTTAGTATTTGTGGTATGGATTATATGTTATTATTTGTGTTAATGGTTTCAGTAGAATAGAAAATAGGCATTTGGTTGTTGTGAACTTGGAATGAGACCCTTAAATGGATCATTCCATGTTCTGGTTGTTTATGTCAGGAGTAATGATTTCAAAGGAAAATTGAACATATGCGATATCGCACTATATTTGCACATAATGAGATCGGTTCAACAAAGGGGTTACCAATATGCTACTGACATAGCAAATATTAATTGATTTAATCTAATTTACACACTGACTTTGACCACTTGGTAGCTGCAATGTCGCTGTGACCAATTCTTTCAGACCAAATCAGTCACCGACTACTAGTGCGACATCGACATCTCTGTTTCATCAACATTCTATTAAATTTTCATTCCACAACCCTACATTCATGAATTCAAACACAGTATGTCATCTACACAGATTTGTCCACCAACGTCTTCGCGTTGTCGATTATTAAGTTTCTCAAATAGAATCAACGCATCATTTTTTTATGTATTAAGGCTAGACTTTGGATTAACCAAATACATTAAAACAAGGAAAGTCCCATAAACATTCAACAAGGTTATTCAAATTAATGTTTAGACCTAAACTATGTCTTCTTCTCCCGCTTCTTTGATTTGGGGTGTCTCTCAATCCACACTCATTCCTCACGGTCTCTTCTCAAATCTAGCTCCACCCCCAAATAACTCCACCTAACCAATAGTACTTGTGCTTTGCAAAGTGTGTGGAATAATGTCGGACAATGAAGATGGACAACAATCTCCCACAAATTGACTTTTACCCTGAATGACCACTAATTTGTTAGAATCACAAGGATCAGCAACATAAAACACCAGTGTAGTCTGGGAAGCAAGAATGTAAGGATACCCAGTTGAACAAGTCCTGGTCAAATCGACGACTGTAAAGCCTAGGTCGTCACCGATACACCGACATTGTTATCAACCCACTTGCATTTGAAAAGTGGTACCCTGAAACTTGTGTAGAATATTTCACATATTTCCTCAATCATGCCATAGTAACACATGTTCCCATACAAGGGATTCTTATCCTTCGCGCTGCTTACATGTAAAGCTTCCGCAACAATGCTAACGCTACTATTCTGTGTAGCGCTGTGTGCTTCCCATTCAAGGGTTGCGAAGGAAAACCCATTCATATCATAGCGCGTGAAAGAAATTGCAGTTGCAGAAGGCTTGAATGCTAACCAATTCAACGTGTCACCGTGACTTTCTCTGACTATTGTATGGCACAACCAATCAATGAAGCTGTGATTGTGTTCAGAAAGTACTTGCTTCTCCGACCAACCCAGGTGACGCTCTTTAATAATTTTTTATATGCATATCCACGTACGGGCGAACCACATCTGAGTTCCGCAAAACATATAAATGTGCTTTCATCAACTCGCCGGGGGTTAATAACCTGGTTGTTCCTTTCCAAAAACCTTTACCACACACCCAGTCTCCATGTCGCGGTTTTTGGTACTCCAACCGACTCTTGATTCTTCATAAATTCTATACAGTATTCTACCGCCTCCTCTGTCACATACCTCTGCACAATACTAGCATCCGGGTGATATTGATTTTTCAAATAACCCTTGAATATCTCCATATGCCTCTCGAATGGATACATCCATCGAAGATAAATAGGACCACATATCAATATCTCCCGTACATCGTGAAAGAAAAAATACACTGTAATGTCAAAAAATGAGGGAGGGAAATACATCTCTAAGTGGCACAACACGATTACTTTTCCCTCCTACAATTCCTCCAATTTCCGATGCCTAATCTCATTACTACATATTTCCTTGAAGAAGAGACACAACCGGGTAATACACTTTCTGGCATGATTTGGCAAGATGGAACCGGGAGAAATTATTGAATCAAACAATGTAAATCGTGCGATTTCATATTACCCAATCTCAATCCCTCATCGGATACTAGATGGCTAACCCAAGAAGAGTAGCTCATCGGGACAACCATACCTTTGAGGCTGGAACATATCAACTCCTTGGGCAAAAACGTCTTCGATCCCCGCTCCTCGGAGGCCAATTCTTGTCTAATTCCCATCTCCACCATATCTTTCCTTGAATGTTCTCCATCCTTTGTCTTACCTGGGATATTCATCAAAGTACCAACCAAATTATAACATACATTCATTTCAATATGCATCACGTCCAAAAAGTGTCACACGTCAAGGGACTCCCAATACGGTAGTTCAAAAAAATGGAATGTTTCTTCCAACTGCCGGCAACCTTTAATTTTCTCTTCCTCTTGCTAAAGTTATTTCGAAAATTACGCAACATGTTTGATACTATTGCACTTGTTAATACAGGAGGATGAGACACCAACTCAACCTTGTCATTGAATTCAGCACACCGATTCCTCCACCGATGAGTTGTTGGAAGCCATCTCCGATGCCCAAGATACATAGTCTTGCTTCCATGTCTCAACTGAAAATATTTCGTTCCTTCCAAACAAACGGGGAAAGCCTTGTGACCCTTACCTGAATATCCAGACAAGTTTCCATGTGCAGGAAAGTCGTTAACAATGCAGAACAACAAAACTTTGAATTCAAACTACTCCTTCCGAAAACCATCGTACATGCTCATGCCCGAATCTAGGGGTGAATTCGGTACGGTTACAATTATTTTTTTTACTAATACCACGTACCATATTAACAATGTCGGTATGTTATTTTTAAAAACTAATACCGTACCAAATCTTCGGCATACCAACACATCGGTATACATAAAAGTTGGTTGGTATTGGTACGGTATGGTAGAATACAACAAAATATAAGATATAGTGAATTGATTTTTTGCTCATAAAACAAATTATATATAGTTAAATTTTTTAATACGAATAACAACACAAAATCTTATTTTAGACCGATTAACCCTTAAATGGAGTCATTTCATAATTGATTCAACTAATAGGGTGATTTGATGTTTGTGTATATTTAATACAACGAGATTCATATAACTTTAAAAAACTTTTGAAATGTGTTGCAATATATAAATAATTAATTTTTGACCTTAAAAACTATTGAAATGAGGTTTAACAGTAGACTTTTTCTAACAATAAAGTAAATCAAATTACGAACTATAATAAGTTATAATAAATAAAAGAAAATTAGGCAATAATTTTTTGTAAGGCGTAAATTTTTTTTTGTCAAAAATCTAATTTAAAAAAATATATTAAACTTTTACCAATATCCAATATATTGGAACCAAAATATAAGATACATATTTTAAACTAATGCTATTGGTTTTATTATTAAAGAATGATAAATTTTAACTAAATATAAGTTTAAATTTCACATAATATTAGTTATATTTATAATATATAAATATGTGGTACGGTACGATAATATCATGGTAATATTTCTAAATACTATTACCATACCATCACAAATGTGGTACAATATTACCGTACCACATCATCGGTTACCAACATATTCGGTATAAATGGTATATGGTTCAGTTGGTAAGTTGGATGATATGGTATTTTGGTTCAAAATGTCAGCCCTACCCGGATCCCACAACTTCTTAAGGTCATTCACCAAGGGGAATAGAAACATATCGATATCGTTCCCCGGTTGCTTAGGACTGGAGATCATTAGGGACAACATAATATACCCATATATTTTTTACAAGTAGACCCGTCTTTGCAAAATTTACAAGCAAGTGAACTACAAAATTTCTATGTCTAAATATCTAGAATGGGTCTCTACTCCAAGTTCTTCGAATAAGCTCTTGAATGGAGTTGATAACGTGAGTGCAGATCTGTGTAATATCCTCATCACCTCTTACATGCTAATTAATTCCAAAGCATTGTCATTAGCGCACCATCCGTTATGTACAAATCTTGTGCAAGAGTCAACCCTTCCTCTAAGGCAAGAGCTTCTGCATAGATTGGAGTCGTAACTCCTGGAATCTGTATACCTATTGCACAAAGAAAACCTCCATTCCGATCATATATTACCACTTCGATGCTCGTGGAGCCTTCCGCTAAACCAGCATTGAAGAAGATGCGATGTTTATCTTCCGGTGGTCTAAGAAGGTGTTCCGGGAGCAGGGCCGAAGAAATTATTTTGGGTCACTTGTTTGCATTCCTGAATTTCCCCAAGTTGTGGATCACTGGGACATCATTGTTGGATCCATATGAACTTGCCTGAACACTTGGCAATTTCTTTGAAACCAAACGCCGTAGCAAAGCATTACAGATTCTTCATGCATGTCAGCATCAGTATCCTTTAGAATATCTCGAAACCAAGCATCAACCCTGACATTTGGTATTTCTGAACTAAAGCAGACATACCCATTTCTCTTCATACTTGCGTAACATAGGAACTCCTAAAAAATAGATGCCGTATTCATCCATCAAGCTCTACACGGAGAACACATTTTCCCTCCACATTCATGGTTCTTTTTCTCAGATTTTCCGCCGTCGGCAGCGAGCTAATAGAATATTAAATGAATTAGAATCAGGTTAATAAAAAATTACCCTTTCTGATTAGTTTTGTATATATCTTTTTCCATATCTGATTTTGTCTTGTATACCCTTTGTACTCACTATATATATGAATACACACAACCACAATTATTTGTGAGTTTTACATTCTATCATGGTATCAGTCATGTCTCACTAAATACTCCTGACTTTTATCTCTCTTTTCCCAAACTCTTCCCTATTACCGACATCGATTCCCGATGTCCGCCGCCAGCAGCTCGCCGCTCGTCGCCGTTCGCCCGCTGTCCTTTTTTCTCCTCTGCTCGACACGACTTCTCCGCTGCTTATTTTTCTCGACGGCCCCCGCTCAACTGCGCCGCTCAGTTTTTTGTGACCAAGGTTTCAGATCGGCGCCTCTTTCTTCTCTCCGACACAGCAACGCCGCTCCTCTGACCAAGTTAGCTGTCGTCTTCTCCGGCAATCAAGCTCTTGCAGAGCGTGTTAGATCCACGCGCCAGAAGGTCGCCTTAGGAGCACGTGTTTGCCACGTGCGCGTGCCTGGACCTGAGCTTCACCCCTGCCGCGCGTGACTTCACACGCCTCCAGTAGCCTCTCGCAGTTTTTCTAAAAAAAAGAAAACAAAAAAATAAAAATGTATTCTTTTGTTCAACTCGAGTGTCAATGGTGTTACACCTCGGATCATGTTGCTTCTTTTTGTCCCAAATTACACGATGAATGGTACCAGTTGCAGTGTCAGTGGTGTAAGAAATTTGGTCACTTTGCCTTCACATGTCCTCACTTGGTTTCTCGGGTTTTTTCTCCCGCCACTTCACCGCATATTCGCTGGATAGTTGATTCTAGCGCTACCAACCACATGACTTCCACTCAGTACGCTCGTCAATGCGTGACTCCTTATCCTGGTAACAATCGTGTTTTTGTCGGTAATGGTTCTGCTCTTGACATTACCCATGTTGGTCAT
>JAULKM010075305.1:0-11792 GCA_032355605.1 Rubia tinctorum
AGTTAAACGACGTCGTTTTGATTAGTTAGGGCTAAAAAAAATATGGGCCGATTGGGCTGAAACCCAATCGGCCCAAATCTGATTTAAAACCCAACCCTAATTCCAGCCTTTGTTCATCATCATCTGACTTCACTTTTCCTCTGTTCTTTTATTCCGTCATTTGCACACACAGGCTACACAGCTGCTGTGCCGCCGGCCGCGCCACCGACGCCACCGGACTCCGCCGCCGTCCGCCACCCCTTGCCAGAGGTCCTGGTTCCGCCACTGATCATCTGCTCCGAGTATATCACCACCGCCAACCTTCCGGCTCGCCACCAACATTTTCAACATCCGAGCTCGCCAACAACGTTCACCAACAAAAACTTTAGGGTTCAACTAAACCAATTTCAGATGGGTTGCTTTATTAATAAGTCCAATATGGATAATGTTGTATACCTGAGTTGGTGTTTGATAGTGATGTTGACAATTTTGATGTTAATCACCCTATTTGATGATTGATTTTGATGATACTGGTCTTCTATGCTATTGTTGAGATGTTTATATTTATGATAATGTTAGTCACCCTATTTTGATTGTTTTGAGGGAATTTATTAAGAGATTTATATTGCTGGAATTGTGCAAGAGGAAGCAACTATTTTTATTTTAAATTTTCAATTGCAGTTTCAAGTTCAAAACTACTTGAAAGGTGATTTTAAAAACGCCATGCATCACCACCATCGATGCATGGCACAACAAGAAATGACGGTTTTGAGAGCGTCGTCGAAGGGGTAAAGAAAACCGCATCCACAAAAAAATGATTTCATAACACTACTGTTAGTTTTTGAAATTTTTATTACATTACATATTTAATATTTCACGGAAGGCTTGATGATAGTTTTATATTTGCGGGAGGCCTATCGATAATTCAAGTTTTTGCAAGAGCATTATCGATACTTAACTCATTACTGGAAAATAGGTACAAAGGCACTGGTATGTCATAGCTAGCAGGTCAGTACCGGTACTTGGAATATCATAGGCACTGATTATGAGACTAATAAATCAAAAATACCGGTGCCTATGAATAACTCTAGCATTAGTTCTCAAATTATCGGTGCCACATACCAATACCTAAGAAGAAAAAGTGTCTAGTTGGGTAATTTTTCAACACCGATATTGGGATAAATGACATATACCGGTGCTATTACTAGTCTCTATGACCTAGAATAGTAATTTTGGTGGGTAAAATTTTGTAGAAAAATAGCTAGCACCGATATAGAGGATAATATACCAGTGCTAGAGGTGCATTTAATTCTCACCTGCCCTTTTTTATGCTAGTAAAAAGTGAATTTTTAGGAGAGATGGTTCAATAATTAATGTGTAGAAGGGTATGTTAGTAAAATTTGAGCGCCGCGGTGTAATTTACAAATAAAAAAAGTATAAGTAATCATTGTTTTGAATTGAGACCCGTTCATTCACCTGTTCACGCAAAAATCAGCAAGTCACGATCGTTTCTTGGTGAATTTCACTTTGGTGTTGCCAATTTTGTGATTTGACGCCTCCAACTTTCTTGGAGGGATCTAAGTGCAAAAAGTAAAAGAGTTTACTCGTAACTCAAAATTCAAATCCGCTTGAACGAGAGGGTACTTGATATATTTCCATTGTATTTTCCAAGTCTGGACTGGAAGATTTATGAGGGGTCGGGGCACAAAAAGATCTAGAAGTGATTTCGATTTTACTTTGTTACTTTTAAGTAATCAATTATAATGATATGAATTTTCTTGCGAAGACTCTGGATTGGGGAATATTGGATCTTTGTCTACACTAGGGATTTCGGCTAACCCAGTATAAACACACGAAATTCAAGCGTCTAGCCCGCAGGGTACACTCAATTTTGACTTGCCCTCTAAGTAGCCAGCAGGTTTAGATCACAAGGTTATTTTTACTTAATTAACCCGCATGATTAAGCAACAATGAAGGCGCTCGCAAGCAATGAGTATAACTCAAAATTCTGAATATTTGATAGATAAAAGTGTGTTAAAACTCTCGGCCATCACCTCTATTTATAGGGATAATCTCGAGCAACAAACACTAAATACAATTGGAATCTGAATCAACTTATGGCAGGTTTAAGAAGCTAAAATCATATCTAACTAAAACTTCTAAAAATACCATAATTCCGTCGTATCTAGTAGAATTAGACTAGAAAAATATTTCTCTATCTAATCTTACCAAATCTAATTCTAATCAGAAAAAAGACAAATTTTGAAATCCCTAATGGATTGGTTAAAAAATATGAACTCTTCAAAGGCCCACATAGCCGAGTTATTGGACTGAAATAAAATAATGTTACAATATTTTACAATGATCACACTACTTCATTAAAAAACCCAGTGGGAAAAAGAGTATAGTGTTCTTCACGACGTCTTCAATTAATCGACAAGCTTGAATAATTAATCCAAACCCTATCCGACTTATTCTTGAATTCTTCATCATGAAGTTGATCCATCAAAGCATTCAATGCCGCAACCCTAAGCTTCGTTCTTGACCTTGTCATCGGTCCAACCATGTCCCTTAGAGAATCCCGAACATATCCCTTGAATGTTTGATCAAGTCGTGGAATGTCTTCATTTATGGTGGTAGTCTTCATTTATGGTGATTTAAATTTTATTTTTCTCTTGAACATGCACTAGTACTTTTCCACATTCCATCAAAGAAAATTATTTATTTTTATTTTCATAATAAGGCAAGAATATGAAAATTTGTGTATTTTGGAGCGATGGAAAATGCCTTAACCCTATCGCACATAAGAAGAACCTAATTGCACTAACAAATCTTGATGGCCTATGGAACGTAATTGACATCCATGTGTGGACCGCACACACCATGGAGTACGATGTCGACTAAGGTCCCAACCTGCTTTGGAAAAAAGGTTATATGTCGTGTTTGTAAAATGTGAGGGCCATAGTGTAATTTACAAATAAAATACAAGTAATCATTGTTTTGATTATAGGCCTCTCCGTTCATCCGTCCAAATCCAAATTGGAAACTCGCGATTGTCTCTTGGTGAATTGCATTTTGGTGTTGCCAATATTTTGATTTGACGCCTCCAACTTTCTTGGAAAAACCTATGTGCAAAAAGTAAAAAAATTTACTCGTAACTCGAAGTTCAAATCCGCTCAAACGGGAAGATGCTAGATACATCCCCAATGTATACTCAAAGTCCGTAATGAATGATTTATGAGGGGTCGGGCACAAAAATAGATCCATAAGTGATTTCGATTTCACTTTGTTAATTTCAAATAATCAATTATAATTTACTCTAAAGCATATAGTAGCACTTTTCCACATTTCATCAACGAAAATGAGTTATTTTTTATTTTCATAATTTGGCAAGAATATGAAAATTTGTGTAATATGGAGCGATGGAAAATGCTTTAACCGAATCACACATAATAAGGACCTAATTGCAATAACAAATGTAGATGGCTTACAGAACGTAATTAAAATTTATAGGTTGACCGTTCACACCATGAGTACGATGTCAATTAAGATCCCAACCAAATGCGGAAAAAAGGTTGTATGGCGTGTTTGTATAATTAGGGGGCCAATGTAATCTACAAAAAATGTCTACAAGTAATCTTTGTTTTTATTTGAGACCCCTCCGTTCACCCGTTCAGGCCCAAATTAGTGATCCGCGGTCGTATCTTGGTTAATTACATCTTGGTGTCGGAAATTTTTTAATTCGACACCTCCAACTTTCATGTAGGGGCCTAAGTCCAAAGAGTAAAAAAAATTCTTATCAAAACCTTGAATAAACGTGGGCACGGGCTGTATAATAACATCACACCGGTACTATGTTCTTATGGTGTGGGGGTTGCACATCTGGCGAGAAAATAAATTTTTTTTGAATTTTCATCCAAAATATTGGAGGGAAATATACGAGCATTAGTAGAACAATCATAGACACCGGTCACACTACCGGTGCTAGGTAGAATATTTTTATTCCCTTTGCTCTCGGGTGGAAAAAAAAATAAAACACCCATTTAAAACAGCATCAAACAGTTGCATTGGAAATACATAGGTACAAGTATGATCGCCATAGGCACCGGTTCCAATACTGGTGTTAGGTAATTAGAATATTTTTCTTTTCTTTTCTCTCGGTGGGAAAAAATTTAAAAGCCCATTTAAAGCAGCGTCATGCAGATGCGTTGGAAATACATATGCACCAGTATGATTACCATAGGCACCAGTTCCGATACTGATGCTAGGTATTTAAAAATGGAAGCCCAACTTAGCCAAAGTTAGAGCACCCAAAGTCCCAAACCCTAATCATGTAATAGCTCCTTCTCTTAATAACCCTCACTTCTTCTTATCCTGATAATTCATAGCGGCTCCTCCAGATCCATCGTCATTGTCTCTGATGGTTCTCCACCGTTGTCTCGCTTCGATTGCAATCCTTCAAGCCTGCTGTCTCTGCCGCTTCACCTTAGAGCCCATTTTCTTCTCCAATGTTGTCTCCGTCGCCACGCTCCGGTTGTTGTCTTCATTGCCACTGCGCACCAGCCTCGACGCCAAATCCCGGGGATTCAGAAATGTGCTCAAGTCGCAGGAGGGATTCGCGAGCTCTACAAATAACACCGGGTTGAGCTCAGATCCACTGCGCATCAGTTAAAAAATTCACCGCGCCTCAACTCTCTGCGCTGCCACCGCGTCCGATCGCGCCTCAACTTTGTGTCCAGCCTCACCTGTACGGTTTTGGTTCGTCGATGTTATTTATGAGTTTATGGAGATTAGGTTCTGGTTTTTATGATAATTGATATTGTTGATCGATGTTTAGGTCTAGTTTTTTTCATGAATTATGGGTTGTTATGTATTTTCATATGTAATGAACTTCTGGATTGTGGATATGAATTTTCTAGTTTTTATACATGAATTTCAGGGTTTTTTTTGTGCTTTGTTCGTCCTATTGTTCTTTATGAAATTTTGAGTTTCATGTTCAAGCCGGTGAGTTTATTCTCACTAGCCGAATTTTTTTACTGATCACCTATTTACTAGCACCAGTTCTAACCACACAATTGATGGCCCATCTTAGCACCGGTTCAATTTTTTTGGCACCAGTACACCTAACCGGTGCTAGGTTTTTCTTAGCACCAGTATTGATTACCGATACTGGAACCACATGGGGCACCGATATTGATTATTGGTGCTGGAAATCTACATTCCAGCACTGTCATACGTAGGCACCAGTATTCAAAGGGGCCAAAATTCCGATGCCTGTGTGGTGAAATACCGATGTCTATGTACCTGTCCTGCAGTAGTGAGTGGTAACCCAATATATTAGCACGTGCTAATAAAATTATTATATTGTACTAAAATAAAATTTAAAAAAACAAAATGCAATATATACATTGTTTTTTTAGATATTCCATTCGTTCCAACCAAATTTGCACAAAATATTTTTTCACAGTATCCAATAAACATGTTTGATTATGAATATGTGTAACTACGGACAATAATGATACATAAACAATTGAAATTCAGAAACTACATATTACGACAAACATAACCAAATCTTATACAATAAAATTATTGTTCATAAATGCATTCAAATATGTGATTAAAATTTAATAATTTTGACTAAAAAAACACGTGTACAAATTTGGCTGGAAGATTAATAATATTACTTTGTGGTAAATAGAACTAACGGATAGATCGCGTTTTGTTAGTTTTTTGAAATTTCTATTACGTTACACATTCACATTTTTTCTTCATTCATAAGGATTAGAGTACGTTTTTTGAAAAATGATTTTTTCATAAATTATGAAAAATTTAAGTTATAAATTGTAAATTAGAATAAATGAAAATAAAATTTTCGGATTGTATTAATTGGACTTATAACTATTGCACGTTACATAATGTATTTTTAATATTGCAACTATTTTTAACTTTTTTATTATTTTGATTAAACTCTGTCTTTTCATTTTATGAACAGACAATCTTTCCCAAAAAAATTGCACTAACGCCTAATTATAAATTCGATAATTCGTAGGAACATTATCTATACTTAATCCAATACATGTATCATTTTATAATAAATGAAAATATTATAATATGAAGAAACTAAAAAAATAGAATAAAATATTTACCAAAAACCCTTTTCTTTTCAAAGTGGTTAGAGAAACTATATCAGCTAATAAAAATAAAACTAATTAAAATATGACAAAAGATCGCCTTTTCATAATCTTCAATTGGAATAATATGAAGTGAGAAATTTATACTCTGAAGTAACAAGTGAAAATTTTGAGTTTTGATTAGAAACATCACATATTTAGAGTAAAACATATAATTTATATGTTTTAGTCTAAATATGCAATGTTTCCGATGAAAAATTATGAGTATGTTTTATTCTAAATATATGCTACATTTCTAACCAAAACTCATATAGGTGTGTGAGTTTACCCAAATAACTTATAACCCGAATTTGATCAGGATTTAAATTGGTTTAACCCACAATTTTTTTATCTTTTTATAATGAAATTACACTTAAATACCAGATTTTTTCATGATTTATGGAAAAAATTTCTTCCTAGAGACGCACTATTAAAATATCTATTGTATGCAAGCCGACTCTCCGTGATATTTATTATGAACTGCATATGCCTTGTTTTAGAACTTAGCCATCAACTAACGAACTTTTACACTTTTTTAGTTAACAAACCTTGATATTTATTAACGAATTTGATTTCCCTAAATAACTAACAGACTTTGACACTTCAAGATATTTGTTTGATTACAAAAGCAATAATTCATAAGAACCGAATGTTAGCTCAAAATTTGGTGCTACAGACGTTGATGGTTTAATTCTCACTCAAAACATATGAGAGGGAAGGGATTTTGTGTGTGGGTGGGATTATGGGTGTTCAACCAGTCGGTTTATCGGTTAGGCGGTTAATCGGTTTTGGTTTCTATCGGTTTATAAAATTTTATAAGGAAACGAATAATCGAGCGATAATATTATTGATTTTGCCGGTTTGGTTAGTATCGATTTCGGTTGATGTGTCGGTTATTACCGGTTACTATATATATCATTCATTTAAAATTAAAAATATAAATCCACATTTATATTGATTAGTAGTTAGAGCTGCAAAATTTAGAATAGAAGGTAAAAATTTTAGGAATTGGACAATTGTTTTGCATAGGAGTTGAATAATTTTTTGAATTAAAGTTAAAATTTTATCCCGTCGATAATTATTAGTGTTGGGAACAATTATAAGCTACATCGACTTTTGTTTGCGTAATTATTTTCTTTAGGTATTATTATTATTATTTAAATATATATGTGCCAACAATATAGAGTTTAAAGAATAAGTTAATTTGGGTTAGTAATTTAAAATTTTCTTATTGGATTTGTGAACAAGTCCCAAACTTTAATGAATTAATTTTTAAGGTTTAAATTAATTGATTAATTAATGTGCTGTAAAATCTCTTATCGGTTATCCGGTTAGACTGTCAAATAATAAAACTGATAAAGAAACCGATTAACCGACATAATTGGATAATCTTAACAAATATTAATAGATTAACCAATTAACCGGTAAAAAAATTAAATATCAGTTCGGTTTTGACCTGTTATCGATTTTTTTTGAACAGGCCTAGTGGGGATCAATAAAATTCATGACCTCCTTCCAATTCTAAGACTGATCATGTTTAAATATCACCAATTGAGAAAAAAAATTATATTTGTGCATTAAATTTTAGGTAATTTCATTTTCAGCTATTAATTCAAAGATGATTAGTTTTTTTAAAAAATTTAACATGGTACGAAAATATGAATTGAATTTGTGGCATTCTGTTGGAATCTCTCATTTTAATGGGCCTAGATGAAGTCGTTGACATATTTTCATGTTGGCATGAGAGTAGAGACATGTTGAAATGATAAATTATAAAAAATCACAACTTTTATTTTTTTTCCTCTCTGAACTGCCGTAAATTAGGGTTTTCCAAGCAACCTCCACCATAAAGGAGAGGCCGTCACCACCAACTCTAACGGTCTCCCCATTACACCTATTACTGTTTTCCCTCCCCTCTCACCTTCCAGCTTGACACTTCCTCATCGGCGACTCACACACCATTAACACGCAACAATGTTGCCTCACATTCTAGCAACCTGATAAAACAAGCGGGATTCAACGATCTTCACCATTAATGAATTTTATGGTACTATTTTGTTTTTCCTTGTGACATCGTCATCGACACACGTTCTCCCTAGATTCGCTTTCTGATGGCTATCAAACATGCTAGCACCAAAGTTTTACGTTGCTTTCCATAAATAATTTTATGGTGTCACTACCTAATCTCTTTTGGGAGCTTTTTTCGCAATCTGGCTGTCCTTTTTTAAAGATTAATAAAAGTCGACATTATGTTGCAAACTCTAGTGTTTCATCTTTCCTATATTATGTTCTACATCAGTTGATATTAGAGTCAAACCGATCATGGATGCATGCTAATATTTTTTTGAATATTCATGGATAATTGTCAGATTCCACCTAAGGGCAATATGATTGCCAATGACAATCTGCAGCCCATTTGGCCAAATGCTCCAATGCATCCTCAAACAAGGTTGAGACAGACACTAAAATGAAACGAAATTTTGAACCAAGGTGTCATGCCCCTTAACCATCTAGGCCTGAAAGTTGAGAAGTGTGATAACCTTGTTCTTTAGAAAGGGGAAGAATTCAAGGTGAGAGAGTAATTTTTATGGTTATCTGGGTTGCTTCCCTAGAATTTTTTTGGGTCTTCGTAACTTTAAAACGCCTGCTGATACTTGGAACAAGAGCTGTATTGTAACCATGGCTGGGATTGGTTTTGTTAAATTCAACTTCAGTACAACAGAGGATCGAGATTTTATATTTGGTTGAGTTGACTATCATATCTTCGGAAGGAAGGTATTTTTGATGAAAGTGCCCTAGCATGGAAGAGTCAACGGGATGATGTTGGCTATTGCACTGGTATGGGAAAGGTTGGTTGATTTACCACCACTTGTTGGTATCCAAAGGCATTAGGGAAAAATGTTTCACCTTTAAAAGACCCAATAGGCATGGACAACCGCACGTGTGATAGGAAGGGTAATGCTGCAAGAGTTTTGGTAAATATGGATACTTCAACACTTTATAAGAAGATGATTACCTTTGCATGAGTGGATGGTACAAGGCATGAGCTATCAGTAAAGCTGGAGAACTGGACAAGATGTTGTGAAACGTGCAATGATGTGGGGCATTATACTTCGGATTGTGAGGAGTGAAAAATGGTAAAAGGAGAGGTGGATTAAGAAGAACCCATAGAGGGATGACAAGAATGATAAAGAGGATCCACAAGGACCATCTTAGAAGAGTGCTAAGGAGAAAAAGCAAAATCCATCCGAGACTCACGCTCATGGATGACAGGGATTAGAAGAAGGGGAATGGAAAATAGTTGAAAACAAGAGGAACGCAAGAGATGGGCATCAAAGGAGGTTTAGTAATGAAAATGATAATAAAAAATCATCTCATTTACATCCAACTAATTTAAATGAGATGGATAAGAAAGCTAGAAACCATCCAGTACCTAAATCAATATTTGGCACGAAGGATCAGCCATTTGGAGTGACTAAGGCAATGCATGCACTGTCAAAAAAGGTGGAGGTAAATAAAGGTAAGAAGGTAAAGAAGAGAGCAACTCTAGTGTAAGATTCTTCTTTTGATGATGATGTCAAGCCTCATTTGAGATCGAATATTCTTTACCCGGGAGGGGATGATGCAGGGAAGATGGTGTTCACTTGCATGTAGAAGTTGGTGCATTCAAAGAATTTACGCAATTTTTGAATTGTCGATGCCAGTGTCAAAATTTGATGATTCTGACAAAGACGCGCCAGAAAGTTCGGGGACAAAATTTTCCAACCCCATGAGAATGACGTGGCATTAGGTTTGACATTTATGGATAAGTGAGATTGACTTTGATGACATTTTATTTGCTTCCTTTAGATAAAGTATTTTATTTCCTTCCCTTAATTAGTTAATCTAGTTTGCTTTCTTTAAATAAGGCATTTTCCTCTTTTTTTATTAGACTTAGTTTCCTTTTCCTCTTTTCATTAGGAGATATAGTTTACTCTTCCTCTTTTCATCCTGAGATTTAGTTCCCTATAAATATCGGAGGTATTGTTATGTATTTTTCATCCTTATTTTGATTAATAAAAGTTGACATTTAAGTTGCAAACTCTAGCATTTCATCTTTCTTATATTATGTTCTACATCAAAATCCAAGTCTAAATCGTTTAGCAACTAACTTTTGATGATCCCGGTCTTAGAATTTTAACCAGATTGTAGACTCCGATCTAGCTAAATGGTTCAGGCTAGTTAAGCCCACTTACTTGGGTTAATTAACCTCTAGATCGATTCTCCTAGTGTTCAATCGGGGTTGTGTTAGAAGCGCTGTATCGACTGAAAATGACTCTTATACACCCACAAAATACATTTTTGGCAATCAAAAAATCGGATTGATCCTCTAACTTTCGTAGAAGTTCTTATATTTAATGGAAATGGACCAATTTTTTAGTGAAGATGTGTTAAAGTTGGTCTTTAAATTGCTTAGTGTTGATAAGAAGTATAGCTGGATAAAATTTTGTGTGTCTAACATGTCTCTCTAGCGGGCCTGCAACTTGCAAAGGGAAAAATTCAAGTCTGATGCTTGCTACTCTGATCGCGATATTGTCTCGTGTCAGTTAATCTAATTCGGAAGGTTCAGATCAAGTTTGTTGTAAAACTCCAAAATAGAGGAAAACTCTAGCATTATATATATATATATATACACATACTTATATCTTTGTTCTTGCCACAAAGGTTAGTGTTTAAATTTCATCTTTAGTGCCTTCATATAATGAAGTCATCTCAAGTCATGTTGTAAAGATCACTCAAATTTTAGCCTTTGATCAAAATTTGAAGAATTTCACACATTCTTGTCTTTGATGATTTCAGTTAAAAATAACTAACATATAATAAATAAAATTTTAATAATGGATTTAAAAAAAATTATTTTTATCATTTGATTAAGCATTAAAAATAATAAATAGTAATAGGTTTGATTGAGAATAAGTCAAACTACAAATTATCTTTAGAGTTAAGTGCTAAAATAATCTTACCTTTTGGTTGAAAGTGCCAATATAACCCTGCAATCTCAGAAAGTGCCAATCTAACCTTTGATTCCGTCTACTTTTTAGTCAACGTTCTGGTGGCCTGATTTTGATAAAAATACAATTTTCCCTTAACTTAAAAAAACAAAACCCTACAATATTCTCCTTCTTAACCGGATATGCCGCCTTCGTCTTTCTCCTTTTGGGCCATCTTCTTCCTCAGCCACGATCTACTCCCCCCTTCCGTCGTATTATCTTTCTTCACTGGATTTATCCCCTCCATCGTCTTCTCTCTTTTCATCGGATTTATCCCCTCCGTTATCTTCTCTTTCTTCTCCAGATTTATCCCCTGGTCATCTCCTTCTTCTTCCTCAGTGGTGGGGGCAAATCGGTAAGGGCAGAGGGATTCTGACTTCTTCCCCCATCGTCTTCTTCTTCCTCAGCGATGAGGGAAAATCAGTAAGGGTAGAGGGATTCCTCAGTGGTGGGGCAGAGGGGAGGGGAGAGGGAGAATGAGGGTGGTGGCGAGAGGGAGGAGTGCGACGACGAGAGGGAGGGGAGAGGGAGGAGACGGCGGGGGAGGGGGTGTGGCTTCATCGGAGATCGCAGGGAGGAGGGCGACAGTGAGAGAGAGGGGAGAAGGAGGAGG